>CM064492.1:49758832-49775901 GCA_032716605.1 Paralithodes platypus
TAGATTTATGGTTCCATCAGCATCAACCACTTCTTCCCTGTCTTCATCAACTCCATCACAAGTAGAATCCTACCCGAGTCAGCCGACAACAGATGATGATACTGATCCTCTTCTCTTCTGGTAACAGAACCAGTCAACATTCCCAAAACTAACGACACTGGGCCTCCGATATCTGGGCATCCCAGCATCTTTTGCTCCAGTTGAGAGAATTTTCTCTATTTCTGGGAAAGTCTTTCGTCCTGAGGGATGTAGAATGACTGATGTTCGCTTTGAGGAGTTAATGTTTATCAAATGCAACAAACACATAATTGAAAAAGTAATGTAGCCTACAAGAAATATAATTTATACCGTAATCATATTGTTTTTCAATTCTACACGTATTTGCATTGGGCAATTCCTTTTTTTTTTTTTTTTTGCATAACTCAACAAATGAATACACTTATGAATGTAGCCTACAAGAAATATGGTTTATAATCATATTGTTTTTCAATTCTATATTTATTTCTATATTCATTATAATTACATTAAAATGTGATTATAATCATAATCTAATCATAATCAAGGAATAATGGAAACATTCTAATCATTATCAAAAATACGAAAAGCGAAATAATCATAATCAAATCATAATCAGAAAACAAAAAAAATAATAATCATAATCTAATCATAATAAAAAAGTATTCGGGATGATAATCAAAATCAAATCATAATAATTTGTTGTAATCATGCCCATGTCTGACATTATAAAGTATATATATATATATATCGTATATATATATATATATATATATCGTATATATATCGTATATATATATATATATATATACGATATATATATATATATATATATATATATATATATATATATATATATATATATACATATATATATATATATATAATATAATTATGCAAAACAAACATGAACATTTTCAACTTGTCACCAACCGTGTTCTCAGAAAAGTATTACACAATATTATTTTACTTTATAATAATATTACTAATTGAATACCGGGTATATAATATTATATTGAACTTTTTCTAATTTTTCTAAACACCTCTGTAGACAATAAGCGTTAATATAAATTTAGTTTCCACTACGCAGTTTTTTTATATTAGTCAAACAGATATTCAATACTTTTAGAACAGTATTTTATCTCCTTTGATTGACAGGCTTCCAGTTTTCAATATAACATTTTATTTTTTATCACTTCGGAAATTGACGTAATTTTGATATACCGTACACTTCGTTTTTGTGAAAGGATTGAAAATTGAGTATCGAGAGAGAGAGAGAGAGAGAGAGAGAACTAATTAGACTGCACAATAAAACCTTCAGGACATATCAACTTCGCTCTACTGTACTAATTGGTGATATCAAAGCCATCTATAGTTAACTTCCACCCAACTGGCTCTCTGCAGATTCCACGATAAATTTCTCGCGCTTTTCGTCTTATTTCTAGCGGTGTAATTACGTTGTTTACCCATAACCCTTCACCATCATTACGTATTTTCCATTCCGTTGTCAAATGTAAGACCTTTCGTGACATTTATGCGATAGCGAGCTTAATATCATAAGAGGAACCAGCCTTCGGCCGGGACATTTTTCTACCGAAAAATATACACATTTATCTTGAAGGGGGGTCTAGGGGGTGTTTTTCTAAGCTTGATGGATGTCTAGTGATGAACATAAGAAATAGCTAGAGGAATAATTGAATTAATAGACCAAAAAAACGGCCCATCTCCCCTTAAGAGTAAGCCTATGCCAATCTTAAACGAGTCTTATGATGGTTTTGACCCTTTGACTTTAAAGTATTTTCACAGCTGCACAAAATCTCCTAATGACAGCCAGAATAAAATGATAAACATTATTTGTGGCGACTGGTCAACTCTATCAGCGCCGATTTATCCCTTTCAGTATTAGAGGGCGTACGTTTACACTCTATTCTGGCTATCATTAGATGATTTTATGCAACTGAGGAAGGATCTCGAGGCATCAAAAGGGTGAACAACTAAACACTGTCGCAATTAACTCTTTAGCGCTCACAAGTTCTTCCTAAACTTAATAAAATCGTCTAATAATAGCCAGAATAAACTGTGAAAACGCATCCTAATCCTCAAAGGGTTAAACACGACTGGTATGATAAGCTAACCAAGCTAAGTCGCATTAAGTAATCTCTGGAACTCTCTCCCTCAGTCTATCTTTCCTTCATCCTATGACTTAAACTTCTTCAACCTCCGTGTGACTAGACATTCTGACTCTAACGTAACTTGAATTTGGCCCTCTATCACTTTTTCAACTTTGGGGGAAGAAACTTGTTATAGGCAGCTATGCTTTTTGTCTCCTTCATAAACATAGGGGACAAAAGGCTTGGCTAGAACTCAATTTGGCAGTAGCGTAGTTATACCTGGTTGAGCTGGCACTGCTTGGAGTGGTATATATAATGGTTGCAATGCCAGAGGTAATACAGAGCCATTTAACCCCGGCGACGTCTTTTTAATTTTGTTGTAGGTATATTTAAACGATGTTGTGCAGTTTAGGAAGGATATGTGGTACCGGTAGTACAAAGGGTTGTTGCTTTTTGTTGTTGTTGTTCCCCAGGCTGTCTGGCCGAGCAGCTCCAAGGTCCCGAGCAAGGCCAAGGCCATAACAGAGGACCCCCACAAAACCCTCCCTGCTTACCACTAATAAAGCCCAGGTGACCAAAGCCACTCCAAGGCGGGGAGCTGAGGAGGGTGCAGAAACGTCTGGGAAACCAAAGCACCACCCAAGGCCCTGTGCCCCTCAGCAATCATGAAGGGAAAGTTGAGGGGCAAAGGAAAAATGTGACGCTTTGGTTCCCAATCTGCCAACCTCTAGGTTGGCATGTGGTATGGCAGAGAACGCTCAGCTCTCACTCAGATAGACCAGCCCATCACCACAGTACAAAGGGTTAAGTGGGATAGTTCGAAGCGTGGTAATTGCTGGAGGCCTTTTTTAAACTGAATGTAATCGTCTAATAGTAGCCAGAATAAAGTTAAAAGGACGGCGTCGGTACACAAAGGGTTAACGGATGGCTGGTGTTTAACTCTTTCAGCACGACCACGTAATTTTCACCTCTTTCTGGTTACCATTAGACTATTATTTTGTATTAGCTTATAATCTATCTCTAGGACTAGAAGGCATATATACTATCTTAACTCTTTCTGTACCAGCGACGTCTGGTATATTTTATTCTAGCTATATTCAGACGATTTTATGCAGCTTAGGAAGGATATATGGTAGCTAAAAGGATTAATTAGGCTAATTTGTAGCCTTTTCATGAGTAGACGTCCTTCCTAAGCTGAATAAAATCGTCTAATAGTTGTCAGATGATGATGATGATAAATATGTCACCGGTATTGTATGGGTTAATATACAATCTGAATAACACAGGCTATTCATAAATACAATCTTAAGGGAGCCCAGACGGTATTGTGCAGCATAATTTACTGGTTCGACTCAATGGTTTAAGGAGGGGGTTTAGTTTGCTCTCTAAACCTCTATCAAACTTTTAAAAAACACCCACAAGACCCCCTTCGATGTAAATTTGTATATTTTGCGGTAGAAAAATGTCTCTGCCGAAGGCCGATTCCTCTTACGAGACAGACTCGTAAATCTCTTACGAGACAGACTCGTAAATCACTTAGAAGAAAATAACATACTTAAAGATACTCAACACGGCTTTCGTCAAAATCGTTCCTGTTTAACAAACCTCTTAGACTTCTTCCACGATATCCTCAACCTCTACGATGAGAGTAAAGCTGTAGATATTATATACCTTGATTTTCAAAAGGTCTTTGACAAAGTTCCCCACAAACGTTTACTGCTAAAACTAATAGTGCATGGAATACAAACGGTGTGTTGAAATGGATAGAAAATTGGCTAAGCAACAGAAAGCAAAGAGTAGTCATAAACAGTAAGGCATCTAAATGGACCAATGTAAATAGCGGGGTACCCCAGGGATCGGTACTAGGACCAATTCTCTTTCTAATTTACATCAACGACATAGATGAGGGTCTCTCCTGTACAATCTCAAAATTTGCTGATGATACAAAAATTGCAAATAGCGTACTCTCAAAAGAACAACTTGACGATATGCAACACAATCTAGATAAATTGTCATGTTTGGCCCAAATTAGGCAAATGAGTTTCAATGCGGATAAATGTAAAGTACTACATTTCGGATACCTAAATGAGAAAGCAAACTATTCGATGAATGGCACTCAGCTTAAGAATGTAAACAGAGAAACCGATCTGAGAGTAACAATATCGAGTAACCTAAAACCGAGTCAACAATGTTCAGAAGTTGTTAAGAAGGCAAACAAAATAATTGGCTTTATAGGCAGGTCATTTGAGCATAAATCCAAAGAAGTTATCCTAACCCTTTACAATTCCTTAGTCCGCCCTCTTCTGGAATACTGCGTTCAATCCTGGTGCCCTTATTACCAAAAAGATATAAACAAGCTAGAACGAGTTCAATGTAGAGTTACCAAAATGATACCTAGCCTAAAGAACAAACCATACGAAGAGCGTCTTAGAGAATTAAATCTATTTACTTTAACCCAGCGCAGGTGACTTAATTCAAGTGTTCAAAATCATCAAAGGCATTGACAATATGAACTGTAGTAAGTACTTCACTATCGACCAATCTAATTACACGTGGGGAAACGGTTGCAAAATTATTGGTAAATCTTTTAACTCGCACGAATCTAAGAATTTCTTCTTCAATCGAGTTGTCAACTTGTGGAATGGGCTTCCCCGAAACGTTATAGACTGCATCACCGTTGATTCATTTAAACTCCGCCTAGACAAATATCTCGCATCAAACCCGCGACTGACTGCGTTTGTAAATGAATAACTTTATTTTATCCCCCCCTCAGTTACTAACCCATCTGTCCTCTACTAACTTCCTAATCCTGCCACGGACATTAGTTCCAGGGCAGTAATTCCCTTTCCAATGTTCCCTTACCCACTCTAAACCACTGTTTGGACACTTGATCCTCAGTGTTTTGGAGGACAATCAACCCAGAAGGGTCACTAGATCTGTTGTTGCTTGATTTCCTTTGTACTCCTTTGTACTCTTAAAATACAGGCTCGCTATCGCTCGCCAGGCACCTAAATGGCACGAAATGTCTTAATATTGGCAAAGAAATTGGGCAAAAGGTCTGAAAATCGCCAAACTAATGGGGCAAATGTCTTGAAATCTTATAACTAATAGAGCTAAGCACGAGGGGGGAGGAGGACTCGAAAAAACAACTGCCTCCCTTTGAATAACACTTCATAAACTGCATAACATCATCAAATATTAGGCAGAATGAATGCCAAAAAAGGAGTAATCGGATTGAAGGGGTCAACACACGCAAAATAAATAAATAAATAAATTAATAAATATATGGGTAGCATGGCGATTACTGTAAGAAAATTGTAAAGTCCTTCCTATGAATGTCCTTAGTTATAATGCTCTATAATACTGAGAACTATCAGTAGTACATTTTGCATGTACTGTGTTTGTTTCAACATTATTTACAGGCATTGATGTAACCCAAGCCATTTCGACATATAAAAGCTTGCACTCTGCCCCCCCCCCCCCCCCCTCCTTCCCTCCCTCTCCCTCTCTCTCTCTCTCTCTCTCTCTCTCTCTCTCTCTCTCTCTCTCTCTTACACATATACAACACCCACACACACACATTCGCACACTCTCTCTCACACGCACACACACACACACACATTCGCACACACTATCACAAGCACACACCCACAAACATCCGCACACACACACACTCTCTCTCTTTCTCACACACACACACACTATATCTTTCCTCCCTTTAATACACACACACACACACTACCTCTTTCCTCTCTTTAATACACACACACACTATTTATTTCCTCTCTCTAATAAAACACACACACACGCACACATACACTCTATATCTTTCCTCTCTCTAATACACATACACACACACACGCATACACACTATATATTTCCTCACACACACACACACACACACACACACACACACACGGGGATATACAAAAACAACGGTTCACAGTTTTAATGGAAATAAACCGGGTGGAAATGGAAAATACGAAATTCACGATAAATAAACTGAACACACACCGGACTAATACACAAGCTACAAAACACACACACACACACACACACACACACACACACACACACACACACCAGTTGTTGTGACTCAGGTTCGTTCGTCCTATTCCAGTTCATTGTGTTTTCTTGCCCCATTTCTCCCTCATGCTTAGCCCCATTAGTTTTGAGATGTTAAGACGTTTGCCCCATTAGTTTGGCGATTTTAAGATCTTTCACCGCATTTTTATTGCCAGTATTATAACCATTCATGCAATTTCGGTGTCGATTTTCTTTCCTGGCGAGCGATAGCGAGCCTATAATTCAAGAGGTGTACTAGCCTTCGGCCGCGACATTTTTCTATCGAACAATGTACAAATCTGTCTTGAAGGGGGGTCTTGGGGATGTTTTTTGTTTAAGCTTGATGGAGGTCTAGATAGGAAACAACAACATAAAAAGATGATAATTAAATAATCAAATCAATACTCCCATCCCCCTTTCATATATTTCTGATACAATACAATTATTCTAGTCACTGAAAACCTGACGTTAATTTTGTTTTGTTTAAGGGAGCCCACCTCGCTTTTTTTCTCTTTCTCTCTCTCTCTCTCTCTCTCTCTCTCTTAAGAATCAACGTTATAAGCAAATATTCCTCAGTAAAAACAACAGGAATGGTTTCGGACTTCAAAAACGCAAATTATGACGGACTTAAGGAATCGCTATCAAACATACACTCAAACCTCATAAATATAAACGAAGTAAATGAACTATGGGGACATTTTAAGTCTACAATTACAGAAGCGCATAAACAATTTGTACCCATGAAACCAAAACGTAATACGAAATCAAGTATGCCCCCTTGGTACAGTAGAGACATTGGCAAGGCAATAAGGAAAAGGAATCAACTCCACAAACTTGTAAAAAATAACACAAACACTGAAGTAATTAAAAACTTGTACAAAAATAGTAGAAGGGAAGTGAAAAAAATAATTAGGGCGAACAAACAAAATTACGAAATGACTATTGCCAGAGAAAGTGCCACAAACCCCCAAAACATTCTACAGTTACGTAAATAAAAATAAACAGATCAAAAGCGGAATCGGACCGCTAATAGAAGATGGCCAGACAATAACAGGTGACACAAACACGGCAAATCTGCTCAACAAATATTTTGGCTCAGTTTTCACAGAAGAAATTATCGATCATACCCTTGAAAATAACACCTAAACTCATGTGATAGGAGATTTCACCATCAGTGTTAGCGAAGTACAAAGCAAATTGAGTAATTTAAATGTAAATAAGACCCCGGGACCCGACATGCTCCACCCGAAAATAATTAAAAATGTTAAGGACGAAATAGCAAAACCCCTGACACAACTATTTAACTTATCATTACTACAGGGGATTGTACCGAGTGATTGGAAAGATGCGAACGTTACGCCGATATACAAGAAGGGTAGCAAGGCCAAAGCGAGTAATTACAGACCAATTAGTCTAACTTCAATTGTAGGAAAAATCATGGAAAAAATCCTTAGAGATAAGATAGTAGATTACCTCGAATCAAACAACCTAATCAAAAATAGTCAACACGGCTTTAGATCAAATAAGTCATGCCTAACAAATTTGATTGAATTTTATAACAAACTATTCACATATAACGACATGACGAAATCACTAGATATAATCTTCTTGGACTTTCAAAAAGCTTTCGACAAGGTGCCTCACCGAAAACTATTGGCTAAACTGGAGAGGATAGGTATCAAAGGTGAAATTCATTCTTGGATAAAAAATTGGCTTATAGACAGAAGACAGAGAGTGGTGATAAATGGAGTGGAATCGGAGTGGGAGCCTGTCACTAGTGGAGTTCCACAGGGTTCAGTCCTTGGACCGGTCCTGTTTCTCATTTACATTAACGATATTGATGTAGGGGTAAACAACACCATTTCCAAATTCGCCGACGATACAAAAATAGGAAATACAGTCCTGAACGAAGATGATAGAAATGCGTTGCAATCTGATTTAAACAAGATATCAGAGTGGTCGAAAAAATGGCAGATGCCCTTCAATGTCGATAAATGTCAGGTGCTGCAGGTTGGTAGCAGAAATATGAAATACAAATACGAAATTAATGGCAAACAAATACATACCCCAACGGTAGTAAAAGACCTAGGGGTACTAATATCTGAAAACCTAAAAACTTCCGACCAATGTATAGCAGCTGCAAATAAGGCAAACATAGCATTGGGCTTTATTAAACGAAAATTTACATATAAACATGAAAACGTAATAGTGCCACTGTTCAAAAGTATGGTGAGGCTCCACCTTGAATATGGTGTGCAGTTCTGGTCACCTTATCTGATCAAGGACATTGTAAGACTCGAGTCAGTACAGCTAGAGCGACGAAGATGATACCCTCATTAAGAAATAAACCATATGAAGAAAGACTTAAACGATTGAAGCTGTTCTCATTAAAAAAGAGGAGGTTGAGGGGTCAGCTTATTGAGTGCTTTAAGATACTAAAAGGTTTCGACAAAGTCGATGTAAATGCACTATTCACATTAAACAATACTAATCAAACTCGCGGAAATGGAATGAAATTAAAAACCAAAAAGGCAAACCTAGATGTCACAAAGAGTTTCTTCACCTACAGTGTGGCGACAGAGTGCAATAAACTACCAGCGAGAGTGGTGGAGAGCGACACAATAAACGCTTTCAAGGGAAGGCTTGACCTCTATCTGCAGAGGGCTGGGGTGATATGAAAAAAATAAAAAATAAAATGTATGTATGTGTATGTGTGTGCACTGTACAGTATGTATATATATACTGTATGTGTGTATGTATGTATGTGTATATGTGTGTGTGTGTATGTGTGTATATGTATGTACCGGTGTATATATAATTATGTATATATATATATATATATATATATATATATATATATATTTATATGCATATATACATGTATAGTTTGTAAGGCCAGACTGCCTAGTAAGGACCTTGAGGTCTGTGTGGTCTGTGTATCTATGTATCTCTATGTAGCTCTCTCTCTCCTCTCTTTGGCTTGTATCCATTCGGCCCCATTCGGCCTACTGTTTTAAGCCGTTTACCCCCATCCAGGTGTCAATATATTCCTGGCAAGCGGTAGCGAGCCGGCATATATATATTTTTGTTTTGACAGCAAGCTAAATGTGTACATTTTCCGATAGAAAAATGTCTCCGGCGAAAATTTCTCCATACAATGCTGGCTCGCTATCGCTGGCCAGGAAGAAATTGACATCTGGATGGGGATAAACATCTTAAAACAGTTGGCAGAATGGGGCCGAATGGATACAAGCTAGAGAAAGAGAGAAAAGGAGAGAAAGATAAACAAACATCCGGTGACCCCCCCTCAATGCAAGAATGTTGTTGTATTACTTCGTACAGTGCCGGTAGAGTTGTAGTCAACATGTACAGAACATATTATGCATTATGCGTACTTCTGAAATAGACGATATAGTTGTGCAATTGCCGACTTGCGAGTTTCGTTCTATAAGGAAGTTGGAGCCGTAAACAATGATATTAAATACAAAATGCAATGATAATGTAAGTTTCTGATGGATAGAAAGTATGTTGAATAGGATTTATGTATTAATAAATGTACTACGACCGTATTTTAGCTGGTAATTCTGATAAATATCCACGTCTACAGCTCCAACTTCCTTATAGCCTGAAACTCACAAGTGGTCAATTCATTATTTTAAAGACAATTTCAAAGTATAAGTCAGTGTCAAAGTATATGTTTTAATTCAATGTTAGATTCGGCAGAGTAATATTATATGTTGTGCAGTTTAAGAAGGATCTGTCGTGGTAAAAAGGGTTAAGTGAGATATTTCGAAGTCTGACCATACATAGGAGGAAGCTATACTGGCCAGGTATGTTGAGTCGACACCTCTCATACAAAGCTACGAAGCTTTAGCACCTTTTGTACCACGACGTCTTTTTAATTACCGTATATTCTTTGATTTTTGTTTATGTGGATGAGGGAGACAAAAGGCAGACCTGCCTGTGACGAAGTGCCTCCCCCAAAGTTGAAAGAGTGGCAGATTATTATTATTATTATTATTATTATTATTATTATTATTATTATTACTAGGAGGGGTACCCGGCGTTGCCCGGGTTTAAATTCTACTACCATAATCACCATCATCAATCACTACTACCACAATCATTACAATACTACTACTACCATAATCACCGGCCTCGACCTCCCTGTGCCTCATTAAACGGCGACCTCGATTTCGGCCGCTAAATGACCTCCGACTTTAGATCTGACCTCATCCGTACCCCCATTTTGGGGAGCTGCGAACAACTTTCGTTCCATACACCTTTTCGATCGGAGGCCTCCTTCTGCCCGAAACGGCCATTTCTTCGCATTGTTTTTGCTCCCGTATACTACATAAGTTCTGCCGAAAATTTTATTAAACAAAAGTGTCTCTGATTTCCACTAAACTCGCCTAAAACCATCTCCAAAGCCTGGGCTTTCCAACGGTGCCCCACACTCCCACCTGGCACCAAAACTGTGGGAGGAGTTTAGTAACAAAGGTCGGGTAACTGACAAACAGACAAAACATTGACCTTTATTTATTAAGATTATTATTATTTTTATTATTATTTTTGTTTTTTGTTGTGGCAGAAAGAAGTGTGGTGTGCTTGTTTAGTGTAGTGAAGTAGATAGCAGGAGGAGGTGTTTCTGAGAACTAGCTGGACCACTCTGTGTAGGTGAGGCACAAACATAAACAGTAAGGGAAGCCAGACAAATGCAACAGGAGTTCCAGCAACTCCTTATCAAATGCCTATAGGGCTCCCCTAGGTATTGCCTTGTTCGATTGGTGCCTTCTATCTCCCCATCTGTTATTTGGTATCTGTTATAGAGATTGTCATCTGCGAATGGCACCGATTAGCATGTCGCCCATCGGTAATTTGCTTAGGGTTTATTCCCCTAGATGGGATGCCCGCCAAGGCTATCGAGTCCCATCCACCCGGAAACATCCCTTTCATAAACCAGGGGGAGTGCTATCACCAGAGACAACTAGCCTTTCACAGGGGGAACGCTAACACCAGAGACAACCCTATCACATTATAGGGGAAGAATGGAGGAGGGGATTTACCCAAACTCCTCGGATGACTATTTTGTTGAGTTTAAAAAGGATCTGTCGTGATAAAAAGGTTTAAGTGAGATAGTACGAAGTCTGTTAATTGCTGGAGGCCCTTTGTAAACTGAATATAATCGTCTAATAGTAGTCAGAATACAATACAAAGGACGTAACCAGTACTGTAAGGGTTAAAGCTATATCTTGATACGTCTGTCTCTGACCATACAAAACCACTAAGGGGGCCCACCTCGTTTATAGTATTATATTTTACTATTTTCTCTTTCCCCTCCCTCTCCCTCTGGGTTGTATCAATTCGGACCGATTCAGGCTACTGGTTTAAGACGTTTATCCCCATCCAGGTGTTTATTTTTTTTCCTGGCGAGCGGCAGCGAGCCAGCATATTTGTTTATGTTTTTGACAGCAGGGCAAAGTTGTACATTTTTCGATAGAAAAATTTCCCCGGCGAAGCAGGATGTTTTCATACAATGGTGGCTCGCTATCACTCGCCAGGAAGAAATCGACACCTAGGTGGGGATAAACGTCTTAAAACAGTAGGCTGAATGGGGCCAAATGGATAAAAGACAGCAAAAAGATAGAAACAGAGAAAAAAGCAGGTCACCCCCCCTTAATATATTATGCATCACAATGACGTACAATATATTTCCTAGTTTAATAAATAAAGATCCGGTCACAACTTGGTGCTTAATAGTGTCTTTTTAAGGGGAGGTGGATCGTTTTTCTGGTCCCTCTTCTTCCTCATGTTTAGCCCCATTACTTTTCAGATTACTAGACGTTTGGCTCATTAGTTTGGCGATTTTAAAACCTTTCGCCCCATTTCTTTGCCAATATAAAAATAAGTTCGTGTCATTTAGGTGTCAATTTGTTCCTGGCGAGCGATAGTGAGTAATTTAAGAGGAACCGGCTATCGAAAATTTTACAAATATATCCTGAAGGAGGATTTTGGGCGAATGTTTTTTAAGCTTGATTTAGGTCTATAGAGGAAATTAAAACAAATTATAACAAATATACATAAATGAGCATATAAATACGCCCATCCCACCTTAAAGGAGTTGAGATTATTGTTAGTTTTAAAATCGTTCAGTACCGATGACGTTCTTTTCATTATATTCCGGCCATTAGTAGACGATTTTAACAGCTTAGGACGGACGTGTAGCAATTAAGAGGCTACAGACTACCTCAATTAACCCTTGTAACTACCGCAGATCCTTCCTAAGCTGCATAAAAATTTCTAAGTATAACTGAAATATTAAAAAACAAACATACCCGGTAGTGAAAGGGTTAAGTTGATAAGGTAGGCCGTTCACAAAGGGCCTTTTTAGTGTTTTACTTATAGCCTGTTTCTTCTCAACTGACGGTAAATTACAAAGTTCCCATCCAGATTTCTCAGTTATGTTGAACATTGTGTAGCGACATATACTGCTAATTTTATAACCTTGGTCTAAAATGATGCAGAGACATGCAGTAGTGGTTTCATTTTCATAATTTGCACCATATTCTGGTTACCATTAGCCTACACGATTTTCTTCAATTTGTAATTTACCTATACGACTCCAATGGGTAAATACTATCTCAATAAACCCTCTTAGTAACAACTTACTTAAACAAAGTACTTAAACTGCATACAATCGCCTAATATTATCCAGAATCAAAGGTAAAAAGTCTTCATGGGGATCAAGGAGTTTGAGATGAAAGAGAATGAACTTGCAAAAAGAGAGAGAGAGAGAGAGAGAGAGAGAGAGAGAGAGAGAGAGAATGAACTTGACAAGCCCTAAGAGAGAGAGAGAGAGAGAGAGAGAGAGAGAGAGAGAGAGAGAGAGAGAGAGAGAGAGAGAGAGAGAGAGAGAGAGAGAGAGAGAGAGAGAGAGAGAGAATGAACTTGACAAGCCCTAAAGTGGGTAAAACAACATGATCGGCTCCTCCACTCCCAAGGTTTGACGCTCATCCTTCACACAACACGCACACACAGACAATACACACACAAACACACATACACACACACACACACACACACACACGTCTAGAATTATGCCGTAGTGGTGTGGAACCCGCACTTAAAAAAACACATTGAAAAAATTCAAAGGAGCATCACAAGATGGGTACCCAATTTGAGACCATTGGAATATGAACAATGACTAAATCACCTCGGTTTCACTTCGCTGCGTGATAGAAGAAAGAGAGGCGACCTCATAACAATGTATAAGTACGCCAAAGGAATAGAATTCACCGACAAAGAAGACTTCATCAAGCCAGCTACAGGGAGAACAAGAGGACATAATTACAAACTACTACAGAGGAGAAGCAGGAAAGACATCAAAAGATGTAGCTTTCCTAATAGAATCGTTGATGAGTGGAATAAGTTACCGAAAGAAGTGGTGTGTACTCGAAGTATTCATTAATTTAAGGGGAGATTTCCACTTGAGGGATTTTTTTTCTTGACTCCTTTCTCCCTCATGTTTATCCCCATTGCTTTTCTAATTTTAAGACGTTCGCCCCATTATTTTGACGATTTTAAGAACTTTCGACCCATTTCTGTCAATTTTAAGATCTTTCGTGCCATTTGGGTGTCGATTTTATCCTGGCGAGCGATAGCGAGCCTGTAATATAAGAAGAACCGGCTTTCAGCCGGGACATTTTTCTACCGAAAAATGTACAAATTTATCTTGAAAGAGGGTCAAGGGGGTGAAATATTAAGATTGCTGGAGTAGAAAACAAACTAAACACCTCCCCTTAAGCAAAAGTATGATCAATTTATAGCAGACGGGACAGTACGAGATTAATCTCAATCCTGAAAAACACAATGTAAATACAATTAGGTAAAAATACACACACACAACACAAATAGACACTCACAAACAACACAAAGAGCACATACACACATATAATTACACGAACACAAATGACACACACACACACTTAAATACAAAAGTAACCCAAATCACACACACACACACACATATGCACAAATGCACATACACAAGCAGCACAAACACACACACACAACACACACACACACACACACACACACACGCACACAACAAACACAACACACACACACACATAAACACACACGAACAATAAACACACACAGGAGACGCGTGGCCGATTGCTTATATTTGCTGGACGGGTAAACACAAACCTACACATTGGATTCATGGTGGGTTTAGCTCGGGGGGATTCTGTTTATGTAGTGTATAGATAGACAGACAGACAGACATATAGATAGATAGATATATAGATAGAGATAGATAGATACATAGATATATATAAATTAGATAGATAGATATAAATAGATATAGATAGATACATAGATATATAGATATATATAAATTAGATAGATAGATATAGATAGATATAGATATATATATATAGATAGATAGATAGATAGATAGATAGATATATAGATATAGATAAATACATAAATACTGCAGATAGATATATTGATATAGATAGTTTGATAATACGGTAATATTTACTTGTTTTCTGCTTTACATTTGTTATATTTAAACCCTTCTGTCGGTTTCTGTGGCATTAATGTCTTCCTTTCTTTTAACAAGCAGCTTAGTAAGGATCATTAGTTTTGTTGTTGCCTGTCTTCCTTTGTATTATTAGTGTGAATGTGAGCTGTGTTTATCATCAGCCCCTGGAAAAATAATATAAACCTCTATTACACGAACACCGATTTCTCAACCTTTTTCCGCAAAACCGATCTGGCAGCTTTTGTAATTGTCTCGATGATGTAATGGTTTGGGTGTTTAAGATCTGTATGTGGTAACCCAGGTTCGAATCCCGGGTAAATCATATGCTTTCATAAATTTCATTGGGAGGTGTTTGGTGTTGGGAGTGAAATATATAAATTAGATTATACACTAATATATGAATATTGTTACCTATAATGATTTACCTGTAGTCTAATATTGTTACCTATAATGATTTACCTGTAGTCTAATAATATATTTTTGTTAATTTCACCACAACACCAAACACCTCCCATGAAATCAATGAAAGCATATATGTGGTCCACCAGGATTCGAACCCGGGTCATCACACACAGTCTAATAGAATGAATTGATGGATCAAAAGTTGACGATAAAAACTCTCGCTCGAAATAGTTGAATGAAAGCCATGATAAAAACTATGGCATATAAATAATACGGGCGCGCGCACACACACACACACACACACACACACACACACACATACACACACACACACATACACACACACACACACACACTCTCTCTCTACTCTACTCTACTCTTGTTTCTCTTGTTCTCTACTCTTGCCTCCTTTTCTCTTACCCTTGTCTCTTATATTCTACTTTTTTCATATTATACTCTTGGTTCTTGTTTCTTCTATTCTCTCTTTTTCTCTACCCTTTTCTCTATTTGTCTTTAACTTTCTCTAGTTTTCTCTACTCCTCTCTTTTTATCTCTACTCGTCTCTCATTTGTTATGTAGTCTTGTATCTCTCTTTTTGTCTACCGTTCTCTCTCTCTCTCTCTCTCTCTCTCTCTCTCTTCTTCTTCTTTACTTTTTTTCTCTCTCTCTCTCTCTCTCTCTCTCTCTCTCTCTCTCTCTCTCTCTCTCTCTCTCTCTCTCTCTCTCTCTCTCTCTCTCTCTCTCTCTCTCTCTCTCTCTCTCTCTCTCTCTCTCTCTCTCTCTCTCTCTCTCTCTCTCTCTCTCTCTCACTCTCTCTCTCTCTCTCTCTCTCTCTCTCCGGAACCACTACAGACACTCCCCATTGGCTTTCACACTCACTTACTTTGGACATTGCTTCAACTTTCTTATTTACTCCGCACATTAACATCTCGCTCTCGCTCTTGCGCGCGCGCGCGCTCTCTCTCTCTCTCTCTCTCTCTCTTTCTCTCTCTCTCTCTCTCTCTCTCTTTATCTATCTCTCTCTGAAAAGCTGGAATGTGTGCAGCGAATAGCAACTAAATGAATCCCTTCTCTAAGAAATAAACCATATAATGAGAGACTAAGAGAACTCGATCTATTTTCACTTAGGAAACGGAGGATAAGAGGACAATTGATTGAGTGTTTTCAGATTATAAAAGGATTCAGTAACATTAACCCTGATAAACTATTTAAGATAGCCAAAGAGAGTTCTACAAGAGGAAACAAGTTAAAATGAATAGGTAAGAAGGCAAACCTGGATACAACAAACAAATTCTTCACTCACAGTATAATTAGTGAGTGGAATAAGCTCCCAAATAAAGTAATAGATAATATCTCAATAGATGCATTTAGACTCATACCACAGAGAAATAGGGATGGAGTAGGTAATAACCAATGATATAACGATGTGGTAGTAACGAACACAGCTTCCAGTTGAAGAGATCTAACTGAGGAAAAACAACAAAATAATAAATAAATAATTACAAAAATAACAAAATCTATGCATATATATATATACTGTATATACTGTATAAATAACTACAGGTGAAGGTTTGCATGCAATTTCCTTCCCATTTCTAACTCTATAAATTCCTTCAGGTGGTTTCCGAGATCTGCAAGGTTATTCACTTCCAACTGTCTTCATGTACGGCAATTGCCGGAGGGACAGAGGGTAGGGAGAGAGCCTTCTTCTTTGCTATCCTTTCCTTCCACTGTACCTTACTCTCGGGGTAGGTATCTCTACTAGAATTAAGTCCTGACCACCTTGCTGGGATCGTAAGGTCTGTGGGGTCAGTGTATCTATGTAAACCTTCAGTGTATCTACAGTATGTACACGTATGTAAATTTCTACTAGAATTAAGTTCTGACCACCTCGCTGAGAAGGTAAGGTCTGTGTGGCCAGTGTAATA
>CM064492.1:49776001-49823501 GCA_032716605.1 Paralithodes platypus
GATTAATTTAAACTTCGCCTAGACAAATATCTCGCATCAAACCTGCGACTGACTGCGTTTGTAAATGAATAGCTTTATTTTATCCCCCCCCCCTCATTTTGTTTTTGTTTTTTGTTTTGTTTTTTAAGAGACAATGAACGGAGAGGAAGCGAAAAATCACAGATAAGAACACAAAAAAGGTCCATGTGTCTAAAGGCATCCTCCATTCATAAAATGTTTGTAACAACTGGATTTTAACTGTTGTAGATTGTAAGTTTGTGGAAAGCAACTCGAGGGAATTGAATTCCAAAGAGTACCGTAGTAGTTCTGGGGATAAATTAATTTTGATAAGCAGAAGTTCTGCATTGTGGAGGAGAAAGTGTAAATTCATGGGCGCTTCCAGCTGCCCTAGTTCTACGGGGAAAGATGTGGAGAGGCGGCACAATTGAAGCAAGTAACTCGGAACAATTGCTGTGAAAATATCTGTAGAATAATGCAAGGGATGCAACGTTTCTTCGTATGGATAATGTAGGAAGGTCCTGTATGATTGCAGGGTTATTGATTAATCTAATAGCTTTATTTTGAATTTTGTCCAACTTCCTCAATGCAACCACTCCACTTCCACTCCACAGAGGTGAACAGTAATCCATCTGAGAACGCACATGACTTTTATATATTACGACCAACTGCTCGTCAGTGAAGAATTCTGGAACTCTGTACAGGAGTCCCAGTTTTTTAGAGGCATTCTTAGCAATGCTTCTAACATAATGTGTCCAGCTCAGGTTAGTAGTTAATGTTACACCGAGAATGTCAATACTAGGGGAAGTGGGAATATTTACATTATTAAAAAATGTATGCGAGTCAGTGAGATTCTGTCGGTTAGAAAATTGAATGTACTTGGCTTTCTGTGCATTAAAGGAAACTAGATTCTTTTGTCCCCATTCATTAATTCTAGAAAGGTCCTGGCTCAGAGAAATTGCAGTGTTTATTTTTGAATTTATAAGATCGGGTTGGGTGAAAGCATTGGTAAATGTGAAGGAACTGTGGAGTGTTGAGTCATCTGCGTAGGAATGTATTGGATTATGAGTGGTAGATATGAGATCATTGATATGAATGAGGAACAGAGTTATGGCCAAAACTGATCCCTGGGGAACACCAGCATTTATTGAGTGAAATTGAGAATAAAGGCCATCTACCATTACACATATTTTTCTGTTATGAAGATAAGAAGAAATTAGTGGAACTAATGATGCAAGGCCGTAGTGTGACATCTTCGACAATAAGGATTGATGCCAGACTCTATCAAATGCCTTTGATATATCCAGTGCTATTGTATGTGTTTCACCATGTTGGTCTGTAGCTTGGTTGATTTGATGCGTAAGAAGGCAAAGAATATTTGCAGTTGATCGACCTCGTCTAAAACCATATTGCCTATCACTGATTAATTTATTATTCTCAAGATGCTTAATTATGTGATTATTTAATATAATTTCAAAGACTTTACCAAGAGTGGAAGTTATAGCTATTGGTCTGTAGTTTGATGGATCTGAAGAGGCACCTTTTTTAGGAACTGGATGGATGTTTGCTTCTTTCCAGGGTACTGGGAAGCATGAGGTATGAGTACACAGACGAAAACATTTTGCCAATACAGGAGCGAGCACCAAGGAGCAATTCTTAAGTACTATTGGAGGAATTTCATCTGGACCAGGAGCTATATCTACTGAGAGATTCTGCAAAATAGTTTTGACATGTCTGGTGTGGATCTTAAGTGAGGGAATTTCAGGCGAATTAAAATTAAGTACAGGGACATCTTGATTTATTTCATCTAAGGTTGAGTTGGTGGAGAAAATATCCGCAAGAAGGTTAGCTTTACCTCCTGGGTCACTTACAATATTGCCAGTCGGAGATTTTAATGGTGGAATGGATGAAACAGTAGTGAAGTTGGATTTGAATGAGTTAAGAGTAGACCAAAATATTTTGTTATAATTTGGATTATTTAGAAGTTTATTTGCCTGCTTGTGGAGAAAGTTTGATATAGTTAGATTTAATACAATTTTGGCATGATTTCTGATGTTTCTAAAGTAATTAAAGGCTTCATGTGTTTTTGATTTTGTGTATGCATTGTAGGCTATTGCTTTTTGTTCAGTTACTCTAGCACAATTATGGTCAAACCATTTAGGTGAATTAGATCTTTTACTGTACATTTGATGAGGAATAAAAGTTTCCATTCCAATTTTTATAAAATCTTGTATGTGGCTCAAGGTGGAATGTGCATCATTAGAAAAAAAAAGAGGTCCAGGAATAGCAATAAAGAAATCTTGAAGACCCTCCCAGTCTGCCCTATCGTACTGCCATTTAGTCACCAAAACAGGTTCAGAGTGGGAAGGTGTGGTAGGTGATAGACAGGTGGTCTGTATCAGACAGTGATCAGAAGATCCAAGCGGGGGAACTCACTGTAACATCATAATTGTCTGAATTGGTTGTTAAAAATAAGTCCAGTAGGTGGGAATTATGATCAGGATTATCTGGTACACGGGTTGGGTTGGTTGACTAGTTGAGTGAGATTAAATGAGTCTGCAAATAGCTCACATTCAAGACCAGCATCATCAGTCCTGGCTGAATGAGTGAGCCATTCAACATTATGGACATTAAAATCACCCAACACAGTGATTTTAGAAGAAGCATTTAAGTTGAGGACACTGAGTTGTGAGGACAGAGAATCAAAAAGACTTTGCTCTGGAGGAGTATTTGGGGGACGGTAGATGCAAAATACTATATGTATTTAAATTTACCAGCCGAAATTAATTTGTATATAGAATAATCAAAATAGGGACAATTGAAACTAGTAACCTCCTCCAGGGCAATTTCAGATTTTGCGAAGCAACATACAGCTCCTTTAGGTCTGAAATTTTGGAGCAGTTGATAACCTGGAAAATTAATCTAGATGTGTCAGATGTGGATGTTACTTGAGTCTCTGTCAAAAAAAGGAGAGTAGGGGATTCTGCTTGAAGAAATTGGTGTACAGAATAGATGTTAGAGTGAAGTCCCCTTATATTGCTAAAGAAAAAGCTGCACCGACGAGCAGCTTTGGGACATTGCAATGCTGTTGACACAGTCGCATGATGACGACCGGGAGGGCCCTGTGTCGATGACCCAACCCTGCCGGGGGTGGATATCCGAGGGACCACCAGGTTTGCTCTTAACAATTGTACTGCCATAATTTATTAGGTAAAGCTATGTATAGTGTTGCATGTATGATATGTAGTGGGAAGAGCAGTGTTTTATGGATAGACGATAGCGATGTAGGGCAATATCGTTAAGTTGGATGTGTATGTTATATAAAGAGGGTTTTCCTGATACCCCTGATGTATGAGGCAGAAAGATATGTATCCAGCTACCAAGGCCTGGGAGAGAACATGGAATTCAGGCTATTCCCTGAGTCTCCCGAAACCTTGGCGGTAGTACTTCCCTGGGCGGGGCTGCCTACCCCTACTACTACTAACCCATCTGTCCCCTATTAACTTCCTAATCCTGACACGGACATTAGTTCCAGGGCAGTAGTTCCCTTTCCAATGCTCCCTTACCCACTCTAAACCACTGTTTGGACACGATCCTCAGTGTTTTGGAGGACAAGCAGCCTAGAAGGGTCCCTAAACCTATTGTTGCTTGATTTCCTTTGTACTCCTTTGTACACTCTCTCTCTCTCTCCCTCTCCCCTCGCACTATTGAATTACCTCCTTCCATGCCAGTTAATAATTCCACCACCGCGTAATGTATATTGGACTTAACACAATTTGCCCTCTGTCCCTCACAATTTCTATTTGTAGATGCCGGCTTCCCATTTGGCTATCTCTTAAGGGGGGTCACCATTTTTTTTTTTTTTTTATCTTTCTCTCCTTTTCTTTCTTTCCCTGGCTTGTATCCATTCGGCCACATTCAGCCAACTGTTTTAAGGTGTGTATCCCCATCCAGGTGTCGATTATCGCTCGCCAGCATTGTATGGAGAAATCCGGCTTCTAGAAAATTTTCTATCGAAAAATTTACAAATGTAGCTTGCTGTCAAAACAAAAATATATATATGCTGGCTCGCCACCGCTCGCCAGGAAAATATTGACACCTGGATGAGGGTAAACGTCTTACAATAGTAGGCTGAATGTGGCCGAATGGATACAAGCCAAAGAGAGAGGGAGAGAAAGAGAAAAAAAAGGAGAGTTGGGCTCCCTTAACTGTATGCTTCTTTATTATTGTGGGGCATTTTATTCTAGTTTTTACTGGCGATTTAATTCACCATTGTTCGACTTTATTATTGTACTTACTTCTATTTATTTATTTTATTTATATATTTTAATCACTTGCTCTTAATTCATCCTTTCTCTAATTTCTTATTGTATTTTTTTTATTAGTTTAGTTTTTTCTTTGTTTTTTACTGGCTTTTAATTAACCCTTGTTCTACTTTATTAGTGTAGTTTATTTTAGTTTATTTTGACTGGCTTTTAATTCACCCTTGCTCTTTGTTATGGTGACTTTAATTTAGTATTGTCAGACACACACACACACACACACACGAAAACACACGTACACCAAAAACAAACAAAGCAACATACACACACATTCTCTCTTTCACTCACAAACACACACTCTCGGTTACATGCATAACTCACGTGTATTATTTTGATGGGCCGGTTTTCTGGACCACTTTCTCCCTCACGTTTAGCCCCATTAGTTTTCAGATGTTAAGGTGTTTGCTCCATTAGTTAGTCGATTTTAAGACCTTTCGCCCCATTTCTTCGTCAATATTTTGACCTTTCGTGCTATTTAGGTGTTGATTTTTTCCCTGGTGAACGATAATGAGCCTGTAACGTTGGAAGGACCGGCCTTCTGCCGGGATTTTTTTTTACCGATTTTTTTTACAAATTAATCTAGAAGGGGGATCTAATGGATTTTTTTTTTTTTAATTTGATGGAGGTCTAGGGAGGAAACTAGAAACATAATGAATCCATGCAAAAATCGCCCAAAAAGTGAACCATTTCCCCTTAAACCTATATCCATATTTTGATTCTTGTTTTCACTTTAATAGGTACCGTATCTGCATTTGTTGAGTGACTAGTTCTCTGATTTTATGTTTTCCAAGATTCTCTATTTGTAACTGAAATACTTTAGAATCATGTGTCAACAAAATAAGGCAGAAACTCCCCCGTTTATGCCTCCCCGCGCATAGTTGAGGATTAAGGAACACGCCGTTCTTAACATTAATCCTCCATTACAAACCCCAATGCACTAGAATAAACTAATGAAAGCATATGATCCTCCCGGAATTCGAACTCGGGACACCACACTCAGAACATAAACATCTAAAGTTCTAAATCATTACACCACCCAACAAAGTTAAAGGTTAAGAACACGATCACGATTAATATCCATTTTCGAATTCGGGATATTAATCTAATCGTGTACTTAGACCCAACTGCATTATGGATAACGCAATGTTTTAGTGTCAGTATTTTCTAAACAATCTAGTTTCTAGTAATCACGTATCAACAAAAAAGAAAGGCAGAGAATAACCAGTTGTATCCTCCCCACACATAAAGCTTTACCAATGCTACAATCTCCTACAACCTCCTGAGAATATCCCGCACTAGTGGTTTCCAATATGGGTACATGCACAGTTGCCACCATAAATAGATGTTACATAGCTACGTGTATTATTGTTCTTCCGGTTATTTCTGAAATTATAATGGACAGCAAAATAGGCCTCCTTAACCTATTTCTTGGAGAGTTAATGTCAATGTTTGAGCATTCTATAACTATATTGATCTAAGAAATATATTTTAAGACCAATATAGGAAGCTCTGTGTAGCAGGTATTTGTGTGGTCATCTGTACATTGGGAGGGTACACAGGGAAATCCGAGGACTTTCAGGATTTGCTTACATTAAAGGGAGATACGCAGGCCAGAGTTGTGTGTCCACTATTTGGATAAACATTTTTGATTCACTGATTCACTGTTTTCACTACCTAATTATCAGTAGGTGATTTTAGGACGATAGCATGGATGTGTGGGAATTAGAAGGGTAAAGACTACCTCAATGAACCCTCTGACTTCCATAAACCCACCCTAAACTGACTAAAATCGTCTAAAGATAGCCTGAAAACTGAAAAGAAATGCGTAATCGGATCTGGAAAGGGATAAATAGTCGATATAACGTCATACCACGACCTAGAAAATAGTCCAACAGTTACTGCTATACATATATGAAGACAATCCAGCTAAAGAATAATATAATTCATTAATTTCACTCCCTACACCAAATACCTCCCAATGAAATTAATGAAAGCATGTGATCCTCCCGGGATTCGAACCTGAGATACCATATACAGATCTTAAACACTGTAACCATTACACCTTCAAGGCAGTTAAAGGTTAAGTACATGACTACGATTATATATCCATTTATCGAATACTGGATCAAACTAATCATGTACTCAGACTCAACTGCACACTGAATAGCCTAATAATTTAGTGAAGGAAAGAACAATGGGGCACAGATCTCTAAGGACCGACCTCGCTATGAAATGTTACTGAACCTATAGGAATAATCTAATTAATTAATGTCACTCCCAACACCAAACACCTCCCACCGAATTTAATGAATGTTAAGACACGAAAGATAACAATAAAACGCACATAGCATTAGCAGAAAAAAGACAGAGAAGAGAAAAAGGAAGAATAAGAGAACCTGGGCACTACGTGGAAGCCAAACAAATAAATAAAATAAAATATATACAACAATGGTGGTGGTGGTGGGGGGGGGGGGGGGTTAGATGAATAACTAACACAGGTGAACGAAAAGAATGGGCCTGGAAAAAAGCTTTGTGCAGAGATTTTTCCATAGAATGAATATATTAGAAGATATGCTGAGAATAGAGTATGACGCTTAATAAAACAACAAGGTGAGAGTGTGGAACAGAGAGGGGGTAAAAAAAATGTTTGTGAGAGACAGAAATTGACAAATATGGGTTTGTATATATGTACAACACAATATGGGTTTGTATATATGTACAACACAATATCAGTATCATTATTCATTAACTCATTTAGTACGGTGACGTCCTGTTCATTATATTCTGACAACTATTAGACGATTTTATTCCGCTTAGGAAGGATGTCTACCCATGAAAAGGCTACAGCATATCTCAAGTAATCCTTTTAGCTGGCATATAACCTTCCTAGGCTTCATAAAATAGACTAAATCTAGCTGAAATCAAATACAAAATGTGTCGCCGGTATAGATGGGGTTAACAGTAGCCTACCGTAAATTATGACTTTCGAAAACTACATTCAATATCACTGATTCTTAACCCTTTCAAGATATGATGACGCATATTTTGTTTTGGTTTTCTGGCTATTATTAGACAATATTATTCATCGAGTAACCTAAAACCGAGTCAACAATATTCAGAAGTTGTTAAGAAAGCAAACACAATAATTGGCTTTATAGACAGGTCATTTGAGCATAAATCCAAAGAAGTTATCCTAACTCTTTACAATTCCTTAGTCCGCCCTCTTCTGGAATACTGCGTTCAATCATGGTACCCTTATTACCAAAAAGATATAGACAAGATAGAACGAGTTCAACGTAGTTACCAAAATGATACCTAGCCTAAAGAACAAACCATACGAGGAGCGTTTTAGAGAATTAAACATATTTCCTTTAACATAACGCAGATTAATAGGCGACTTAATTCAAGTGTTCAAAATTATCAAAGGCATCGACAATATGAACTGTAGTAAGTACTTCACTATCGACCAATCTAATTACACGCGGGGATACGGTTGCAAAATTATTAGTAAAACTTTAAACTCACACGAATCTAAGAATTTCTTCTTCAATCGAGTTGTCAACTTGTGGAATGGGCTTCTCCGAGATGTTATAGACTGCAGCACCGTTGATTCTTTTAAACTTCGCCTAGACAAATATCTTGCCTCAAACCCGCGACTGACTGCGTTTGTAAATGAATAAACTATATGTTATTCCCCCCTCAGATTCATCAAGGATTATTGCATATATATTATTACTAAGATGTTACTTTTTTCCCAGATATACGAAAGATCACTTATAACTTGCTTGCTTGCCTTTGTACTCCTTTGTATATTAGGAAGGATATATGGAAGTCAGAGGGATAATGTAGATAGTTTGTAACCCTTATATTGCCCACATATCCTTCCTAAATTGTATAACATCGTCTAATGAGAGCCAGGATAAACTTTCAAAATGCGTCATAATCTTCAGAGGGTTAACTGCAGTACACCTCTAAATTACAATACAAAAGCAATAAAAGACCTTAATAATGTGGAAGGTTAACCCTTTCTGTACCGATGACGTCCTTGTCGATAGCTTCTGGCAAATATTAGACGATCATAATAAGATTAGGAAGGAGGTCTACCTATTAAACCCTTCTGTACCGACGACGTATTTTGTATTTGGTTTCAGCTACATTTAGACGATTATATGTAGCTTAGGAAGGATATGTGGTAGCAAAAAGGAATAATTTAGATAGTCTGGAGCCTCCTCATGGGTAGATATTCGTCCCAAGCTGAATACTATCGTCTAATAAATGCCAGAATATAATGAAAAGGACGTCACAGATACTGAAGGGGTTAAAAGACTACAAATTATCTCGATTTATACTTTTAGCTACCATAAATACTTCTTAAGCTTAATAAAATCGTCTAAATGTAGCTGAAATCAATTAGAAAACACGTTTCCGGTACAGAAGGGGTTAAGTATGTTTATGATCGATAAAAACCGGTATTATGTTGGCATTAGTGCTGCCCGAAAAAATCTCGGAAATTTCTTAACATAGTAGAGAAGATGAACAACAACAACAACAATGACGACGAGAAGAGAAAAACAAAAAGAAGTAGAAGCGAGTAAATAATAGGATCAGGTAGAAATTAATAGTCAAGAAAAGGAAATGGCACGCTGTATAATAATAGAGGCATTAAAAGGGTTATGTGGAACGTATGGGGAGCGAGAGCATGGTTAAGAGAAAGTACGTGAGTGTGGTGGAAAGGCAGGGGCAGACCGACAGTGCGGTGGAAGGATGGAGTTGAGAGGTATAGGAGTGAAAGTGGTGTTGGGTGGGAGGAGGGGCGCCGGCTGACAGTGGTGCATGGAGGCAAGTCATTTGTGGCCATCCCTTCGGGGATCTGAGCGACTGGCAATAGATAGATAACAGTAAATTGCTAGTAATAAACCCATAAGGATAGAAAGGTAAAACACATCAATATACCCTATAATATTACATACCTTTATTAAGCCAATGTCACACGAGTGATTATTTCGGCAATTTTTGTAGGCAATTGTGGTCCGGCATTAAATTAAAGTTACATATATACTATTTCAGTATCTCAAAATCACATGAATTCAGTCTAGTTGTAAATTCCAATGCTAAGTAACAAAAAGGTGTACGAGAAAAAAAAATGCTCATCGAAAATTGACGAAAAAATTGCTCGTGTGACATCGCCCTTACACCCGTATTTTACCCTTGAGTTATTACTGTGCAGATACAAGTCAGGAAAGAGAACGAGGCGAAGAAAGGGAGACATAGGACAACATGCAACACAAAAGGCACAAACACGGACGTACCTTGGAACATCAAACTCGACCAGAGAGAGAGAGAGAGAGAGAGAGAGAGGTGCTGCACGGTCGTGGACATATGGTCTTGAGGGGGTCACCTGTTTTTTTTTATCTTTCTCTCCTTTTCTCCCTTTCCCTGGCTTATATCCATTCGGCCCCATTCAGCCAACTGTTTTAAGACGTTTATCCCCATCCAGGTGTCGATTTTTTCCTGGCGAGCGATAGCGAGCCAGCATTGTATGGAGAAATCCGGCTTCGCTGGAAACATTTTTCCAACGAAAAATGTACAAATTAAGCTTGCTATCGAAGCAAAATATACTGTATATGCTGGCTCGCTACCGCTCGCCAGGATTTTTTTGTACACCTGGATGGGGGTAAACGTCTTAAAACAGTAGGCTGAATTGGGCCGAATGGATACAAACCAAAGAGAGAGGGATAGAAAAAGAAAAAAAAAGCGAGGTGGGTTCCCTTAACCTTTTCAGTACGAAACACGTTTTTCAATATTATTCTGGCTATCATTAGAATATTTTAGTCAGCTTAGGAAGGATCTCTAATAATTGAAGGTTGAAAACTACATAATTTAACCCTTTTAGCTAACACAGATTATTTCAAAACTCAATATAATCGTCTAAATATAGCTAAATTAAACAAAAAAACGCTACCGACACTGAAAAGGTTAACCACCTTATGATTTGCATTATGAAATTAAACGTCTATTATCAGATTAATAATTTGCATACATTTACAAATTGATATATATAATTAATTGTTAAATATTATACATTGGTCTCTTCAACATGTAATACTTTCATAGCGAAAAGCATAGGGTAGGTAAGAACATATGTTGACGCATGTACAATCGGGGGTAATAAGTGTTGTCATAGATTCCAGTGATTTTCGCTCAACAAGTTTTATTGGTATCTTTATAGTTACTGGGAAAAGTGCTTATCCCTCAGAGTATTAGTCAGTGTCCGAAACTTTGTGATATATCTAACAACACTTATTAACCTCGACTGTACGTTAATAAGTGGTGTAGGGAAATCGCGAATCAAAGCAACACATGACAATTGGAGAAAACTGGGGAAATGTAGGAAAAGAACGGAGGTGAGAAGAGAGAAACTGAGAAATGTGAGGAACGGAGAACAGAGAAACAGTTAACAGAGTTCAACAGAAAACAGTTAACAGAGAAAGTGAACAGAAAAACAGAACAGTGAACAGAAAAACAGAACAGTGAACAGAGAGATAGGGAACAGAGAAACAGAACAGTGAACAGAGATAGGGAACAGAGAAACAGAACAGTGAACAGAGAGATAGGGAACAGAGAAACAGAACAGTGAACAGAGAGATAGGGAACAGAGAAACAGAACAGTGAACAGAGAGATAGGAAACAGAGAAACAGAACAGTGAACAGAGATAGGGAACAGAGAAACAGAACAGTGAACAGAGATAGGGAACAGAGAAACAGAACAGTGAACAGAGAGATAGGGAACAGAGAAAGAGAACAGTGAACAGAGAGATAGGGAACAGAGAAACAGAACAGTGAACAGAGACACAGAATAGTGAACAGAGCTTAAAGAACAGAGAACATGTGAGGGCAGGGAACGGAGAGAACAATTGAGAACTTACTCCAAAAAGGGAACAATTATCTACAGTATATTATATTGTTCCTTACGCACTTTCTAAAATTATTCGTAAAATTAACAATAGAAAACAGTAAATTTACTATTTCGTTTAATTTTTCGTTCACTTTTACGGTTGTTCGACAATATTCAATAAAAGATTGATGCTAGCTTCAATGTACAGTTGCTCACATAAGTTCTGTTCCCCTCCATGATCTTATACATGGAATATAATGCGCATGATCGAAGTACAAGTGTAGTTTCTTATGCAGTGGCTAACTCATCTGATTAGTCAATTGATAATTAAATGAAAAAACATTCACATTCATACTAATTTTACTGTCATACATACGATCACGACGAGGAACAGAACTGATGTGGGCAACTGTACAACCGTCTGCACAAGTAGCTGGTACACTCCCATATTATAAACTTGAAATAGTGAACATTGATTGAGGGAAAATAACTGACTCGGGCATGGGTTTAAAGGCAAATTCAAAATACTTCATCGGCGTTTCACAATGGTTAAAGAAAATGTGTACTAACTATAGTTATAGCTGATACAATGAAAACAAAAATATGAACAAGTAACATGATAATGTGAATTGTGATGAGAAAGAAGGAAACACAATATACAATAGTGAAAAGCAGTAAACGGAAGAAATGATAGAAAAAGCAAAAGTAAAAAATACGAACGACTATTATAACTAGCACAAAAACAAGAAAAGAGAGAAATGTGCAAGAAGGAGAATAGAAAATATGAGAAGAGGGAAAGAGAACAGGTATGCCAGGGAGAATGGAGAACGAGTGGAGACAGAATAAGCGAGAAAATATAGAACAAATATTGAGAAGAAATAAACGAAAAGAAGGGAATAAAGAGCGAAACTAAATACAAAGGAGGAAGAGAGGAGAGGTGGATGTAGATAATAATAACAATAATACCAATATAAATATTAATATACTGTATATATATATATATATATATATATATATATATATATATATATATATATATATATATATATAGGTATGTATGTGTGTGTGTGTGTGTGTGTGTGTGTGTGTGTGTTGGACAAATAACAGAGTATGATAAATTAATAAACACGTCCAAATAAAGGAAAGGGAAACGAACAGAGAAGAGAGGAAGGAGGAGAGAGGGTAAATAAGGGAATATAAATGCTAAAAGAACTGAAGAGAAAAAGAAGGATATGGAAGGAAATAACAATGCTAATGATAATATGGGCAGTGAAAAGAATAAAGACAAGAGCAAGATAAACAAAGGGAGAAGGGAGAATTAGAAAGCCAAAATAACTACAGCATGAAAAACAAACGAGATTTGTTTACATAGATACACTGACCACACAGACCTTACGATCCCAGCGAGGTGGTCAAGACTTAATTCTAGTAGAGATAGCTAACCCGAGAGTAATGGAGAGTGGAAGGAAAGGATAGCAAGAAGAACAAGAAGAAGAGAGAGACTGTAATGTAGTAATATTAGCTATTACAAAAACAAAGAAAGAGACTGTTGAGATAACTTGGAAAAGTTGACAGAATGAATATAAACACCATATGACGAGGAGCACTTTACTGACATATGACGAGGAGCACTTTACTGACAACGTTTATTGCACTTTATTAACAACCTGAAGAAGCTATCTGCGAAACGTTGTCAATAAAGTGCTCCTCCTCATATGGTGTTTATATTCAAGAGAGAGACTATAGGAAGACCAAGACAACAACATGCTCAGCGAATGTAAAGAAAGAAGATAATATAAAGAGGAAGAGAAGGAAAGCAATACAATCAGTAAATATCAAAAGCAAGAAGGAGATATGAGGAGTACTAGGAGGATGAAGAAGTGCATAATAATAATAATAATAATAATAATTATTATTATTATAATCATATACAAAATAATAATAATATAAATAAAAACAATAATGATAATAATAGTAATGATATAATACAAATAATAATAACAATAATAATTAAAGTTGCAAGCAAAGTTGTCCGGGGTTCGAGGGGTTTTGCAAGCAGGGTATTGTGTTGGATACAAAAGGTGTGTCACAGATATCAAAAGATCATTTAACTTATCGGGCATAGAGAAACTACAGAAGGAACAGATTGTGCAAACAAACAAGAGCGAGAGAGGGAGAGATTACCTGTATAAGGGATCTGCCTCTATTCGTTTAGTAACAGAGTTGTAGATATGTGGAATAGGCTACCGAGTGCTATAATGGGATCAAGAACAATAGAGCTTCAACTTGAAATTAGATAGAACGAGATGGGTTGGGTGTGAAAGGGATCTGCCATGTGTAGGTCAATCTGCTCTCTGCAGACTCCTGTTTTCTTATTTGTTTATGTTCTCATTTGTGAGGGAGAGAGAGTATGGCGAGAGAGAATAGGATGTCGTAAACATAAGGAAGATAGCAATAAATATGAGAGAGAGAGAGAGCGCAGGAAGGGTTGGGTGTGAAAGGGATCTGACATGTGTGGGCCAATCGGCTCTCTGCAGATTCCGGTTTTCTTATGTTCTCATTTGTGAGAGAGAGAGAGACTAGGATGTCATAAATGTAAGGAAGACAGAGATAGATGAGAGAGAGTTTTTATGAGATGGGTTGGGTGTGAAAAGGATCTGTCTTGTGTGGGCCAATTGGCTCTCAACAGACTCCCATTTTCTTATGTTCCTATTTCTTACAATTGTGTTTTGGTTGCAGGTATATGATAACATGGGTGTATAGTAAGTAGTGTAAATAACAGGTAACTTTTGAGATGGGTTGAGTGTGAAAGGGATCTGCCTTATGTGGGCCACTTGGCTCTCTGCAGACTCCCATTTTCATCTTGGTTGCATATTTAAGGGATCTGCCTCATTTGTACCGGTGTGCAAACAAACAAGAGCGAGAGAGAAAGAGATTGGTTGTGTAAAGGATCTGCCTCTATTCGTTTGGTAAAAGAGGCGTAGATATGTGGAATAGGCTACCGAGTGCTATAGTGGGATCAATACCAATAGAGCTTCAACATAAAATTTGATAGGACGAGATGGATTGGGTGTGAATGGGATCTGCCATGTGTGGGCCAATCGGCTCTCTGCAGACTCCCATTTTCATCTTGGTAGCATGTGTAAGGGATCTGCCTCATTTGTACCAGAGTGCAAATAAGAGAGAGAGAGAGAGATGGTAAATTAGACCTCTCCTTGCCTTAAATTGTACACTTGATATGATCACAAACCCGAGAATGCGAGATAGCGTCACACAGTATGGGGTAAAAAAATGTCTGACTGACCAGCCTCCCTCCATTTTTTTTTTTTTTTTTTTTTTTTCTATATTCCAACTACTCCCTCTCGGGCATAGGCTGATAGCCTTTACACTCTACCGCTGAACACGGTGAGGCCCGTGAGGTCTTGTTCCAGTCTAGGGAGTGAGACATGCGAAGCACCTACTCCCGGCCCGAACCCAACTCCATCTCTGAAGCTGCTTCGCCCCTGCGCTTCACAGTCTCACTCCCCAGGCTCGGACCCTCACTCTCAGAACGCCACCTATTGAGCAATTAACTCACTAGGCATTGCCCCCCTGTAGCATATTTTGAATATGGGAATATTCATACAGTGCTATTTAATTAGGGAACAATGAGGGTATTTTGTTTTGGCATTTCGGTGTGCTGTGGTAATGCACTGAAACTAGGTACAGCACAAATTCCATCCCAATAATATCTTCCCATTGACATATTGGGATTCGAACCCGGGTCCATTGGATTACCAGTCCAGTGGCAAGACCACTCTGCCACACCTCCCCTATTTTCCCCTCCATGCCCAAGCTACTGTACAAATTATGGCCGCACTAATAGAAATCTCCCCGGATTTAACCCACATTACCACCTGACTCGCAATGAAAGATCGCATTCGCATTGGTTGATAATTTTGTGTTTAATATTTTCATTGCTCGCACTAATCAAAATTCGCACTGTTTGAACTCGCTTTATATGGGACCGAGCTGTAATTTAACGGTTTTCGTCCGACAGAGTCAGTAGGCTTGACAAAGCGAGCCTAATGGTAAAATAGTGATTTAAGGCATACACCTAGGCCTAGGCCTACATCACTAGGCTAATAGAAAACAAAGAAAAACAAAATACAAAACACAAAACCTGTGGTGCAATTTGTACATATTAGGCCTATTATACAATCATAGTGTCCAGCAAATTTAGGCCAAGCAAAAAAATGGGAAGTATGTGGAAGACGAGAAATCTCGGAGTGAAAGTAAAAAGTGCACTGTATCAAGGAATTGTTGTGCCAACAGTGATGTATGGGGCTGAGACATGGGCTCTGAAGAAAAAGGAGAAAAGAGGGCTGGATGTGATGGAGATGAGCTGCTTGAGGAGTATGTGTGGAGTTACTCGTAGAGACAGATTGAGAAATGAAGAGATACGTAGGAGAGTGGGGCAGCAGGAACATTTGTCAGCCAGAGTGGACAGAAGGGTGCTGAGCTGGTATGGTCATGTTGAACGAATGGGAGATGAAAGGCTTACAAAGAGAATATGTGAGTCAGGTACAAGGGGAGATAGAAGGGCAGGAAGACCCCCATTGAGATGGAGAGACTGTGTAAGAAAGGCTTTGGATGATAGAGGAATGACTATAGATCAGGCAGGGGAAGTGGTGGTGGACAGGAGTGAATGGAGAATGCTTGTGAATAGTTGAGTGAACACGTGGTCATTTGGAGTAAGGGGTCGGGCGCAAGTTGGACTAGATAATAGTCCATCAGGCGCCTGGCCCGGGGAGACGATTAATATGAAGGGTGTGCCTGGAAGTGTGGTGGGAGGGCTTGTCGCTTTGGCTCCGCTGCATGTCTGCCTGCCGAGATCGGAACCTCTCCTGGTGGTCAGGGGCCGGGGGAATGCTGGAGCGACCTTGGTAACCCGGGTCTCTGGGTCTTCTCCTGGGTGACCTGGATGTGTGAAAATTTGTGTTTTTTATCTGTGTTTATTTTTTGTTTTATGTTGTTTTTGTGTTTTCCCTGTTCTTGCTCTGTCTTGAGTCGGCTACCCCCAAAATGGGGATTGGGCCTGAGCATATAGATAGATAGATAGAAAAACATTGTGAGATAGGCCGGAATGAGTTGTATTACTGGGCGTACGTCTTGTAAACACGTGAGTTGATGTCAAACAGCGGGTTTGTATTGTCGGCAGCCCCACCCATAATACTAGGATAGGTTAGGTAAGGTTGATAGGTTAGGCTAATGTCCTTTCGGCAAGAATGTTAGTGCGGGCGTACCGCCACCCTTGTTTACACTATGCGGAGTGGTAGTGGATGCTTGCCATCGTGTTCCTGTCTGTATTGACTGCCTTTGGATACAATAATATGTTGAGGGCGGGGCTTTGCCCCCCCTCATCCCCCCATGACATATTGTCATCATCATATATATTGCCAGCAGGGGGCAATAACCGAAAAAAATCGCCGCGAACTTAACCACGGTGATCAACAAATGTAAACATGACGGCGGCGGGACGTTTGCAATCATGTTCCCATTTCTTTTGAATACCATTGGATACAATAATATGTTGAGGGGCGGCCTTGCCCCCCTCACCCCCCTTCCCCCACCCCATGACATATTGTCATCATCATATATATTGCCAGCAGGGGGTAAATAACCGAAAAAACGCCGTCAAAATAGACGAAGTTAACCGCGGTGATCGCCCTATGTAAACAATGACGACCGTACGCCCGGAATCTACATCCATCCCGTCCTTTCAAAGGGGTATAAATTAGAAAACACTAGGATATACCCGGTCAGGTGATATGCCCGATAACACAACTCTTGCCAATAGGCCTAGCCTAAAGGCTAACCTATTCATATAGGTTTTAATTACTGTAGCGTTCTAAATCTCGCTCTTGAACACGCCCCTATTTTGAAAAGTTAAGCCTGCTGCCTGAGTCTGGTACAGTGCACTCCCGGTATTTGCGCCTAGGTCGTACCAGCCCCCTTCCACATATACGTGGCTTCGCGGATATGTAGGCAGTGTTTAACATAGGTTTCAATGGGAAATAGGCTTAGGTCGTACTAGACTCGGCCATCTTGGACCCTCAAACCATTATTTTGACCTAATTTATGACATTAATATGGACCAAATGATTAAACAGATACGGTGACAGACCTGAATGAATGTGGAACAAAGTGTGGTACCGTCAGTGACGGTACCACACTTTGTTCCACATTCGACCAGTCACCCATAAAGTACCCATTTCCCCCCAAATATATGCAATTAATACATATTATTTGAGGAGAATACTTATAGCCTACTGTAAATACATGTTATGAGGAGATTATTTACCACACAAATTATATTTGAAATCAGACATTATAGCCTAGCCTACTCATCGGCATAATTTAACCGCTTTCGTCCGACGGTAGGCTTGACAAAGCGAGCCTAATGGTAAAATATTGATTTAAGGCATAGGCCTAGGCCTAAATCACTAGGCTAATAGAAAACAAAGAAAAACAAAATAATACAAAACACAAAACCTGTGGTGCGATTTGTACATATTAGGCCTATTATACAATCATATTGTCCAGCAAATTTAGGCCAAGCAAAAAAATTGTGAGATAGGCCGGAATGAGTTGTTACCGGGCGTACGTCTTGTAAACATGTGAGTTAATGTCAAATAGCGGGGGTGTGGGGGCGGCAGCCCCCACCCATAATACTAGGATAGGTTAGGTAAGGTTGTTAGGTTAGGCTAATGGGGATGGATGTAGTTTCCGGGTGTACGGTCGTCATGTTTACATAGGGCGATCGCCGCAGTTAACTTTGCGTCTATTTTGACGGTGATTTTTTTTGTTATTTGCCCCCTGCTGGCAATATGACGATGACAACATGACATGGGGGATTGTGAGGGGTGACAAAGCCACCCGTCATCATATTATTGTATCTATTGGCATTCAAAATAGACGGGAACATGATTGCAAACGTCCGCCGCCTCCGTCATGTTTTCATTTGTCGATCGCCGTTGTTAAGTTCGTGTCTATTTTGACGGCCATTTATTTCGGTTATTTGCCCCCTGCTGGAAATATATATGATGATGACAATATGTCATGGGGGGGTGAGGGGGTGCAAAGCCCAACCTCAACATATTATTGTATCCAAAGTCAGTCTAAATAAACAGGAAAAGGATGGCAAGCGTCCGACGCCACTAGGCGTACGCGTAGTGTAAACAAGGCTGGCGATACACCCGGTAACTACATCCTACCCGGCTAATGTCCTTTCAAAGGGGTAGCCTATAAATTAGTAAACACTAGGATAGCCTATTCCCGGTCAGGTGATACGCCCGATAACGCAACTCTTGCCAATAGGCCTAGCCTAAAGGCTAACCTATTCATAAAGGTTTTAATTTCCGGAAAATAAGTTTTATGTATGAATCAATTTTTTTATAAATTTCACCACAACACCAAACACCTCCAATGAAATTTATGAAAGCATATAATTTATGTGATCCACCAGGATTCGAACCTGGGATACACACACAGATTTTTAGACATCTTAACCATTACACCACCAAGACGGTTAAAGGTTTATGCAGACGCCTATGACTTATTATCCATTCTCGAATACTGGATATTAATCTAATCATGTTCATATTCCCACTGCACTATGGTAGCCGGCAAGAATGTTAAGTGCGAGCGTACCGCCAGCCTTGTTTACACTACGCGTAGTGGCGTCGGACCTTTGCCATCATGTTCCCGTCTATTTTGACTGCCTTTGTATACAATAATATGTTAAGGGGGGGCTTTTCCCCCCTCACCCCACCATGGCTTATTGTCATCATCATATATATTGCCAGCAGGGGGCAAATTACCGAAAAAACCGGCGTCAAAATACACGCGAACTTAACCACGGCGATCGACAAATGTAAACATGACGGCGGCGGGGGAGGCGTCGGATCTTTGCAATCATGTTCCCGTCTATTATTAGATGTCCCCTTCATTTGCTCACGAAGAATGCTAGACTGCTCGGCCCACAGGACAGCTCGGCCAGGACAGCTCGGCCCACGGTGAGACAGCTCGGCCCAGTAAAAACGAGACAGCTCGGCCCCGTGTTAAGTACGAGACAACTCGTAATTAACCTAACCTAACCTAACCTACACATTATGAATCGAGAGAACTAGCCTATGACATAATTATACAATAAACAAACATTTCGCCCACATTACACACACGCCATAAACCCTCCACTTAGCTCTCCCCATCCTATATCTTGACTGGTCTCGTCAAATTGCCCCATAGCAAAACATGGGGCCGAGCTGTCTCAAATAATGGGCCGAGTTGTCTCTCCGTCGTGGCCGAGTTGTCCAAACGTAGGCCGAGCTGTCCGACCCGAGTTGTCCCATGGGCCGAGTCATCCAGTCACCCTCACGAACAACCCTCACGGCGTGCGGTATTATTAAACGCTACCTGAGCGTCCCCTTCATGGAAGAGGTTCGTTCGTTGGTTGGTAAGCCTGTGTATATCATGAAAGCTAAATGTGAAGGGTTGGTATACCTGAGAAGGGGTTTGTTTGCAAATATTCGCTAACTTTCGTCTTCACTTGGTTGGGAACTGGAGTGAATTTCAGAAATTCAGTCCCTACACGCGTATCTGCACACATTCATGATCAAACCTAATAGCCTTTCAATAAAGAATGCACACCTACATGTTTGTTATCCATATGTCTAGGCTTATAGCCTAGTTTCGTAGCCTATATGCAGACTCGGTAGTCTTTAGCCTACAGTTTACACGAATGTGGAAACAAGTGTGAAGTAATACAATATTGTATTCTGACCATGATCCAAGTCTTCTATATACAATCAAATTTGTTCTCCGGTTTTGATGGAAATAGAACTCTAGCCTAGGCGTAGGCTAAATGTGATATTTTCAAGAAGACACTCATTGAGTTGAGTTAGGCCTAGGCTAGACCTATTACTGACCATTTTTAGGCCAAACTTTCTGAACACGCTTGTGACCTATAGGCTATATCAATATAAGAACATAATAATATGGTAGTCTGCAGAAAGCTGATTGGCCCACACAAGGCAGATCCCTCTCACACCTGACCCTAATTATAAACCTAGCTTACTAACACCATTAGGATATAATAGTCTTGGCCTACATATTTAATTTTATACACTTCCTTTTATATTTAGGCTATAATCTAGCTTTGGCACGAGTGACGACAATGACCCTAACCTAGTTTTTCTTAAAGATTCTTCTAATCTTCCAGTATAGCCTAATTTAGGTCATTTTAAAGGCACAAAATTAAATGGTTGGTAATTCTTCAGAACTGACTCACTGAGCCTTCTCTCAACCCCTCTCCCCCCACCAACAATTTACCCACATTGAATATTTTGATAAGACTAACTTGACTTAACTAACCTAACCTAGTAGACTAAATTATGACACCCTAGCCTACTAACCTTTACCTAACATAGCTAATCTTTACCTAACAGTTGCTAACCTTTACCTAACAGCTGCTAACCATTATATAACCATAATATAGGCCTAACAAACAAAATAAATATATAGGCTATCCTATATATAAAACCGCCTAGCAGAGATATCACGCTCGATAATCAAAATGTTTTAACTTCTGTGATATAGCCTAGCTCCCCTTAACCCATTATTGTATCCCATGGCCGGTAACAAAACAATTTACCCAACACCTGCCCGTGGGATACAATAATGGGTTGAGGGGGCTTTATCCCCCCATGACTTATTGTCATCATCATATATATTACCAGCAGGGGCAAATACTGGTACAGCAAATAACAGCAGTTAAATTAGACGTGAATATAAGTGTGCGACTAAGTAACGAAAGCTGACAGTACGCCCGCTAACATAACTCTTACCGTTCATACTACTGTATTACAAATTTACATTAAAGGCTCTTAACAACTGTGAAAAAGATTAATAGAGATTAAATATGATGTATTGACGGTATCATTCAAAGAGCCTACCGCCGAGATTCGCAAGTTCTGTGTGTTCGCTTCTTATTTAACCATATTTGGGGAGTTGGGGGGGACAATGCCCTCTCAACCCCCCAGGACTTATTGTTATCATAATATATGACAGAATGAGGCAAATAGCTGCTGCCCGTGGGATAATTTAAGAAAAAAATAAAGGTGTCAAATCCGACGCGTAGAGCGTGTGGGATAGGCCTAATTTAAGAACAAAATATAGGGGTAAAATCCGACGCGTAGAGCGTGCAAATATCGCTTTAAATATATTCTGAAACAGATTTGCTCCCTCCAATTAATATTTATTAGCATAAATTCGGCCTAGTTTAGCCTATACAACATAAACTAACATTTGTTTAGCCTAGGCCTACATATAAAAAGAAAAAACGCACTCGTACTGCAATTATAAGCATAAATATGAGTATCTAAGTTACAAAGCAATTTTTGTTTGTATAAAATAAACCATAAAATTGTCATCTTTCAACTGTTGAGGTCATAAATATAAACAAATCTGATACATTAGGAAAAACTGGGTTAAGAGTTGTGTTAGCGGGTGTATCGTCCCCTTTATTTACGTAGTCGCACGCTCGCAGTTACATTCGCGTCTAATTTGACTGTGGTTATTTGCCCCTGCTGGTAATATATATGATGATGACAATAAGTCATAGGGGGATAAAGCCCCCTCAACCCATTATTGTATCCCACGGCCAGGCGTTGGGTAAATTGTTTTGTTACCGGCCGCCGAGGGATACAATAATGAATTGAGGGGGGCTTTACCCCAGCAGTTAAATTAGACGTGAATGTAGGCCTAACTGCGAGCGTGCGACTAGGCTATATATACAGAGCTTTTGGTATGCCCACAACTACAACTCTTACCAAAACTGCAATTAGCATATTTTTGTTTGTTTTTTCAGTCTGGGCTAAATTGTGATAGGCTAGGCTAAATTCTTTAGCTCCAATTAGCCTATTATTGTTTTTTTTCTTCAGTCTAGGCTAAATTGTGGTAGGCTAGGCTAAATTCTTTAGCATGTGTAGGCCTGTGCTTTCAAATAGAAGTAAATATATGTAGCCTAGCCTAATGCAATTTTACTAAACCCCCAGCCTACCTGAATATATGCAGAGCTCAACAGCAAAAAAAAAAAAAAAATATGTTGAGCAGTGAAATAAAATTAAGGTTGGCCTAGGCCTGTTTTCTCATAGGCCTAATAACCTAATGAAGTTTACTATAACCTAATTTAAGTTATTTCACACAATACTAATACCCAGCCCTCCTCATACATTATTTTCCATTGTTAAATAAGTTTGTGCTTAACTGCAGTAATGAAAGGTATAAACTAGCCAATGTCTAAAGACTTGGATCTGGCATAATTGGCATCACACATACTACGAAATTTAAGTAAAACTATGGGATAACCATGTTACTCAAGCAAAAATGCAATGCCGAAATTGCTAAAATATACATTAGAGTTAGTGTAAGTGCTTCCCTGAAGCAGAACAGAGGGTAGTAATATAAGAATAATAGCGACACAGCATATTTTGTGAGTAGAATGGCGATGGTGATGTCTGGGCGGTATAGCAGGAGTCTTCACAAATTATAAAATATTACTCAATTGGATACTAATAATCTAATAGTGTTGATAACGACACACATAGGCATCTTATAGCATTGCTTTGCAATACACAATAAGAATGCAAGACAAAAATTTCTTATATCTCGAAGGGGTTTGCGAAGAGCTGGAGTAGTCTTGTCTTGGCCCGAGCTGGTAAACAAACAAAGCGGCGCAGGTTCAATTACGTATTTTCATAAAATATATATAGGTTTGTATCACAAAGATCATATACATACAACATATTTGGATATACTTTGAATGAGGAATCGCTGAGTTTAATAAGATAAGCTTTATGTCTACGATTACATTCAATAGTGAAGTACAGTATATACGAAATATTCAAAGACACGAACACGAACAATATAGGCTTATCGACTAAGTCAGTGTTGCCAGTAGAGCTACTTTAACGCTACATCTTAAAACGCTACATACTTCAATTTAGCTACCATTTTCCCATAACTCCCAGGGATACTCTATAAAGATCTAGAACCATTATACATTGTAAAACATGCAAAACAAACCAACAAAAAACATTCCAGAGTTGTGGCATCATTCTAGAGTTGGTTTACATTTATTCAATATCGAGACGATATTCTAGCGGCTTTTGAAACCGGATCTAGGATCCACTTACTCTGTCTCTCTTACTGCGCAGACTCGAACCCAAACTTGTTATATATTATACAATTTAGCTACAATTGTCCAAACTGGTTATATTAAGTTATGGCAGTGAGTTAAGTGTGGGATGGAGTATGACTGAAAATTTAAATCATAATTATTATGGGCATATAAGGTCTATGTCAGCATAAAGTTCGTAATAGCAGGGTTAAGGCAAGCAAAGGAGCATAGGGAAAGGATTGTCCACTTCAACATGCTTGGTGGATATTGCCGACATCCAGCACCCCCAAGCGGCTGATAGCTATACACAAAATCTGCCAGGCATTAACTGAATGGGGAGGAGGCGTTTTATTCTTTAGAATTCCTTATTGTTCGTACATTCACACACTGTATACATGCAAGTGGTCTTCAGAGTATCATCTTAGTTTGTATAAACAATATCAAGAGGGAAACAAATGGCTTGATCAACATGTTATCACCTATTGGCCTCTAGAGGCACCACCGTCGCTGTAGAACAGATTTATTACATTGAGTGGGCTCTCCTCCTTTATATGTACCAGATTCCTTGGTGAAGGCTGTCACACGGGCAATTGTCAAACTCTGAAGGTCCATATCATTGTTATTAAACAAAGCATTTGGAAAAGGGAGGAATTGTTAAAAACCTTAGCCAATACTCTGCTATTCACCAAAAATAAATTTGAATTATCATTATTATTTGGTAGGGTAGGTATGTATAGGTAGGTTGGCTAAATAATTGGTGGAATTCGTAGGGACTCAAACTGTTTTGAGAGAGTTAAAAAAAAGAAAAAAATAATAGATCTGAATAATAAATCGACTATGTTATTAAGCAAAACTGGGGGATGCGTGGAAGCCTATAGACTGTAGACGGTAAACTTGTGTGGGTAGCGAATACGGTTTTAAAGTAATTTAAGAATAGACAGTTTTCAATGCTGCGGCCAAACTATTCCACCCATTTATATTCTTTTGGTATCAAAACGTTCGGAATCGCCAGCCTCACCCAACTACGCAAATATGGCTTTGATCATCGGCGCAGTTTTCAAGATGTGGAATTTTAAGTAGAATTCAAGGTTTTTTCAAGATTGCCGGAAAAAAACCCACGTGCAAAAGCAAAACCTTCTCTATAACATTTGCAGAGCATTAGTAGTGGAGTCCATATGCAAAAGCCCAATAATTTCCTATGAGTGGGAGAGACGGTATTTAGGCGTCAAATATTTCGGGAAATTGGCTGCCACGGACCTGTTTGGCCACCATGCCGGATGTCCAGCATATCAAAAGTCGCCCAATACAAAAACGCACCTCTTGTGAAAGTTTGATCCTGATCCAAAAAGCGGTTCTGGAGTTATTGCGTAAAAACCGGCGTGTAAAAATAATTTGTATGAATAAATAGGTTTAATGATTACAATAGGGGTTCCCCATAGGGGTCGAACCCCTAATAATAATAATAATTGTGGTAATGAAGCCGTCAACCAACCAACGACCTGCATTAAACACAGCACACCATACGAAGTTCACCAAATACACGACCTGCCATATCAAACTCTAATTAATATCATCTAATGATAGCCAGAACAAAGAGCCAAAACGCGTCATAATCCTCAAGGGGTTAATAAGTTGGTACCCAATGACCGCAGTCCCAACATTCCCTTTAATGGGGGACGGGTTTATTTATTGGTCGATTTATACATTTATATTGTAAGTTTCCTCCCTAAACCTCCATCTAGTTTAAGAAAAACATCCCCAAGATTCCCCTTCTAGATAAATGGGTACATTTTTTGGTAGAAAAATGTACCGACAGAAGGCTGGTTCCACTTAAAATACAGGCTCGCTATTGCTCGCCATGAAAACATCGACACCTAAATGACACGAAAGGTCTTAATATTGACAAATAAATTGGATGAAAGGTCCTAAAATCGCCAAACTAATGGACCGAACGTCTTGAAATCTAAAACTAATGGGGCTAAACATGAGGTAGAAGGGGTGCTAGAAGAAAAAAATAACCATCCCCCCTTAACCCGTTCATTCACTCTAGAAAGACCGGGTTCCTAATTGTTGTGGGGGTTAAATGCCAAGCCCCAAAATCGTTGAGGTCATCCAATCATTGACACATTGAGGCTTTCACAGTTTAACAGTTTAATCTGGCTATCATTAGACGATTATGTGCAAATTAGGAAGGGCATAAGGTAGTCAGAGGGTTAATTGAGACCGTCTTTGCCTTTTAAACTCCCAAGACCCTTCCTAAGCTGTATAAAATCGTCTAGTCATAGCTAGAATAGTTTGCCAAATGGAGTCATAATCCTCATAGGGTGAATAATTGGATATATGCTGTATATATTAAATATATATATATATATATATATATACTGTATATATACATACCAGTATATATATATATATATATATATATATATATATATATATATATATATATATATACAGAGAGAGAGAGAGAGAGAGAGAGAGAGGATGGGGGGAAGGAAATAACAATAACAGTAAGAGTGTCAAGCGGGAGGGAGAAACGGCAACCCTTTTTTGTCACTGGGAGCACAAGGAGGAGGAGGAGGAAGAGGAGGAGGAGGATGGGGAGTGGGAGGAGGTGGAGTGGGGAGGAGGAAGGGTGAAGTGTGCGGAGGGGAAGGGGAGGAGTGCGTGAGGAAGAGGTGAAGTGGGTTGAGGAAGAGGAGGGGGAAGAGGTGAAATGGGGTGAGGAAGAGGAGGGGGAAGAGGTGAAGTGGGGTAAGGAGAAGGAGTGGGTGAGGAAGAGGAAGTGGGGTGAGGAAGAGGTGAAGTGGGGTGAGGAAGGGGAAGAGGAGAAGTGGGTGAGGAAGAGGTGACGTGAGGTGAGGAAGTGGTGAAGTGGGGTGAAGAGGAGGAGGAGTGCGTGAGGAAGGTGAAGTGGGGTGAGGAAGAGGTGAAGGGGGGGGTGAGGAATAGGAGGAGGAGGAGTGCGTGAGGAAGAGGAGAAGTGGGAGGAGGAAGAGGGGAAAAACGTGGAGTGTGGAGAAGTAGAAGACACACAGGAATATAAAGGCTATACAACCAGCAACACACCTACATTATTGGTCCTCACGGGGCAGTTTGGAGAGGTACAGGTAAGCTTACTAACTACTAGCTACAAAAACGAATGGTGGATAGTAAAGTAGAAGGCCCCATGGAAGAAAGGGAAAAAGAGTAAGGGTAGATGGTGCAGAAAGGTTGGAAATACTAGAAAATACAAAGAGCAGAACAAGAAGAAATAAGTAAAACGTAGATAAGTTTTGACTAGGTACAGCAAAGCATAGTAAAGCAGAAGGCTCCTTAACCCTATTCGAGGCAAGGGCCTGGATATTTCCGTATTGACGACCCTATGGTCATAGGACAATAATTAGACTAGAATAAATAATCACTTTGATATCGAACGATTTATGACGGGGTGACCTGCATTTTTTCTTCTTATCTCTCTTCTCTGGCTTGTATCCATTCGACCTCATTCAGCCTACTGTTTTAAGACGTTTATCCCCATCCAGGTGTCCATTTTTTTCTGGCGAGTGATAGCGAGCTAGCATTCTATTGAGAAATCCGGCTTCGCCGGGGACATTTTCTATCGAAAAATGTACAAATTTAGCCTGCTGTTAAAAACATTTATTTAAATATTCTAGCTCGCTACTGCTCGCCAGGAAAAAGATCGACACCTGGATGGGCATAAACGTCTTAAAACAGTAGGCTGAATGGGGCCAAATGGATACAACCTAAAGAGAGAGAGAAAAGAAAAAAACTGAGGTGGGCCCCCTAAAAGATAAAAAGAGTAAGGGTAGGGGGTGCCGAAGGAGAAGGTAGGGCATAGTAGACAATATAAAGAGCAGACACAGGAGAAATTAATAAAATGTAGATAAGTTGTAGAACATATAAACATCAGAAACAAGAAGAAATAAGTACAATGTAGACAAGTGGTAGAGAATATAAAGAGCAGAAACATAACTACATTAGTACAATGTAGATAAGTTGTAACATGCTTTGACCCTAGCCCAAGTCTTTCCCCATCTGTACAGCAGAAAATAACCCTCTGCCAGTGATACCCAAGTGACCACTGGCGAAATTCAGGCTATAAGGAAGTTGGAGCCGTAAACATTAAGGGGGTGGTAGTACTCGCTTTTTCTGGACCCCCTTCTCCCTCATGTTTAGCATATTTGTTTTGAGGTTTTAAGACATTCGTTCCGTTAGTTTGGCGATTTTGAGACCTTTCGCCTCATTTCTTTACCAATATTAAGACCTTTCGTGCCCTTTAGCTGTCTATTTTTTTCCTGGCGAGCGATAACGAGTCAAATTTTAGAAAGAACCGGCTTTCGGCCGAGAAATTTACAAATTTATCTTGACATGTCTAGGGGGTGTTTGTCTAAGCTTGATGGGGGTCTAGCGAGGAAACTAATAAGTCAATTAATAAATAAATATATAGAACAAAAACCAAGCACTATCCCCTTAAATATATACAAATGTAATCCTAAAGCAGGTTTGTGACGGATTGAAATTATGTTGACTATTAATTCACGTAATGTTATGTAATGGTTAGTGCGCGGAATTTTAGTGCGAATATCCTAGGTTTGAATCCATGGAGTACCACATGTATTCATTGTTTCATACATTTCATTAATTGGGTTTATTTGTAAGTTAATGGGTGGGTTGGTGATGATAATTATGAATGTATAAATACACTACAACTATTATACAACTGGTAATTCCGCTGAATATTGATGGCCACAGTTCCATCTTCCTTATAGCCCAAAACTCGCAAGTGGTTAATTTACAACTTGCGAGTTTCGTTCTATAAGAAAGTTGGTGTTGTAGACATCGATATTTAGCAGAATTACTAGCTAAAATACGATTGTAGTTCATTTATATATATACATACAATCCAATTCAACCTACTTGTCAGCCATCAGAAACCTACATTATTATGGCATTTCAGCTTACTATCGATAGCTACAGCTCCAACTTCCTTATAGCCCCAAAAAACTCGCAAGTGGTTAATTGACTGAAGTGGAATGAACGGGGATAAGGAAAAATAAGAAGCGGGAGAAGTAAGAAAACATGACCAAAACAAACAAGAACAGGGAGGTGGAAGAATACGATAAACGGGGAATAAGAAACTCAACCTTAACCCTTTCAGTACCGGTGCCATCCTTTTAACCCCTTCTGTACCGGCGACGTCTTTTTCCTTTGATTTCAGCTACTTTTAGACGATTTTATGAGGCTTAGGAAGGATATGTGAAAGCTAAAAGGATTCATTGAGATGCTTTGTAGCCTTTTGATTGATAGACGTCCTTCCTAAGCTCAATAAAATAATCTAATAGTTTCCAGAATATAATGAAAAGTACATCACTGGTAGAGAAGGGGTTAACTTAACTTTGGATACTAATAGACGATTTTCTGCAGTTTAAAAATGGCCTCCAACCATTAACAGGCATCAACCTATCTGACTTAACCCTTTTTACTACCTCAGAATCTTCATAAACAGCACAAAATCGTCTATATGTAGCAAGAATAAAATTGAAACGACGACATCGGTATAGAAAGGGTTAAGAGAATTAGGAGACCTTTCAACCACTTCAGTACGCATGTCGCCATTTATCCTTATAGTCTGGCTATTATTAGACGATTCTATGCAGCTTAGGAAGGACGTCTAATAAACCTCCATTAAAGGCACTGAAAGGGTTGAGGGGAGAGAGAGAGATGCAAGGGGAATAAGAAAAAAGAGAACACAAACGAAGTGGCATAGGAAAGGACATGTGGAAAATAAAAATAAAAAGAGAAAAAAACACAAAGAAATCGGAATGAAAATGGTGAGATCGAAGACAAAGATAAACACATTAGCCCTTGAGGATTATGACGCATGTTGACAGTTTATTATGGCTATCATTAGACAATTTGATACCGTTAAGGAATGATCTGTGGGAATTATAAGGGTAAAAACTATCTCTATTAACCCTCTGACTTCCATATACCCTTCCTAATCTGAATAAAATCGTCTAATAATAGCCAGATAACAGAAAATAAATGCGTCATCTAAGGCGAAAGCTAACGGTAAAGACGGTGTCACACGAGCGATATTTCCGTCAATTTGTACGAGCAATTGTTGTCTGGTAGCTTGAATATTTAAGTTCCATAAGATTTAAAGTCCCTAACATAATCTACTTTCGATCTAGTTTCCGATTCCAAACCTAAAAAGCCCCAAAATGGTACGAGAAAAAACTTGCTCATCGAAAAATGGTTCGTGTGAAACGGAAGGGAGGAACCGGACAGAAAGAATTAAGAGGCAAAATAAGGAGAGGAATGACAAAGGTGGAATAACTTGGAGCTGAAAAGAGAAATAGGGAAATATAAAAAGAATAATAAAAGGAAAGTGGCTAAAGCTACTGTAATAAAAGGAAGGAGGGAAGAGGAAAGAAAGAAATGGAGGAAGAATATGGAGAGAACACAGAAGGAATAATTTAGAGTTGAGAAGGGAAGAGAGGGGAGTATGGATATATAAAAGGCAAGAGGCTAAAGCAAACTAAGAGAAGGTAGGAGGGAAGACGAACAAAAAGAAATAAGGGGTAGAATAAGGAGAGGTAGGCTAACACAGAAGGAATAATAAGGAGAGGTAGGCTAACACAGAAGGAATAATAAGGAGAGGTAGGCTAACACAGAAGGAATAATAAGGAGAGGTAGGCTAACACAGAAGGAATAATAAGGAGAGGTAGGCTAACACAGAAGGAATAATAAGGAGAGGTAGGCTAACACAGAAGGAATAATAAAGAGAGGTAGGCTAACACAGAAGGAATAATAAGGAGAGGTAGGCTAACACAGAAGGAATAATAAGGAGAGGTAGGCTAACACAGAAGGAATAATAAGGAGAGGTAGGCTAACACAGAAGGAATAATAAGGAGAGGTAGGCTAACACAGAAGGAATAATAAGGAGAGGTAGGCTAACACAGAAGGAATAATAAGGAGAGGTAGGCTAACACAGAAGGAATAATAAGGAGAGGTAGGCTAACACAGAAGGAATAATAAGGAGAGGTAGGCTAACACAGAAGGAATAATAAGGAGAGGTAGGCTAACACAGAAGGAATAATAAGGAGAGGTAGGCTAACACAGAAGGAATAATAAGGAGAGGTAGGCTAACACAGAAGGAATAATAAGGAGAGGTAGGCTAACACAGAAGGAATAATAAGGAGAGGTAGGCTAACACAGAAGGAATAATAAGGAGAGGTAGGCTAACACAGAAGGAATAATAAGGAGAGGTAGGCTAACACAGAAGGAATAATAAGGAGAGGTAGGCTAACACAGAAGGAATAATAAGGAGAGGTAGGCTAACACAGAAGGAATAATAAGGAGAGGTAGGCTAACACAGAAGGAATAATAAGGAGAGGTAGGCTAACACAGAAGGAATAATAAGGAGAGGTAGGCTAACACAGAAGGAACAATAAGGAGGTAGGCTAACACAGAAGGAATAATAAGGAGAGGTAGGCTAACACAGAAGGAACAATAAGGAGAGGTAGGCTAACACAGAAGGAATAATAAGGAGAGGTAGGCTAACACAGAAGGAATAATAAGGAGAGGTAGGCTAACACAGAAGGAATAATAAGGAGAGGTAGGCTAACACAGAAGGAACAATAAGGAGAGGTAGGCTAACACAGAAGGAATAATAAGGAGAGGTAGGCTAACACAGAAGGAATAATAAGGAGAGGTAGGCTAACACAGAAGGAATAATAAGGCGAGGTAGGCTAACACAGAAGGAATAATAAGGAGAGGTAGGCTAACACAGAAGGAATAATAAGGAGAGGTAGGCTAACACAGAAGGAATAATAAGGAGAGGTAGGCTAACACAGAAGGAATAATAAGGAGAGGTAGGCTAACACAGAAGGAATAATAAGGAGAGGTAGGCTAACACAGAAGGAATAATAAGGAGAGGTAGGCTAACACAGAAGGAATAATAAGGAGAGGTAGGCTAACACAGAAGGAATAATAAGGAGAGGTAGGCTAACACAGAAGGAATAATAAGGAGAGGTAGGCTAACATAGAAGGAATAATAAGGAGAGGTAGGCTAACACATAAGGAACAATAAGGAGAGGTAGGCTAACACAGAAGGAATAATAAGGAGAGGTAGGCTAACACAGAAGGAATAATAAGGAGAGGTAGGCTAACACAGAAGGAATAATAAGGAGAGGTAGGCTAACACAGAAGGAATAATAAGGAGAGGTAGGCTAACACAGAAGGAATAATAAGGAGAGGTAGGCTAACACAGAAGGAATAATAAGGAGAGGTAGGCTAACACAGAAGGAATAATAAGGAGAGGTAGGCTAACACAGAAGGAATAATAAGGAGAGGTAGGCTAACACAGAAGGAATAATAAGGAGAGGTAGGCTAACACAGAAGGAATAATAAGGAGAGGTAGGCTAACACAGAAGGAATAATAAGGAGAGGTAGGCTAACACAGAAGGAATAATAAGGAGAGGTAGGCTAACACAGAAGGAATAATAAGGAGAGGTAGGCTAACACAGAAGGAATAATAAGGAGAGGTAGGCTAACACAGAAGGAATAATAAGGAGAGGTAGGCTAACACAGAAGGAATAATAAGGAGAGGTAGGCTAACATAGAAGGAATAATAAGGAGAGGTAGGCTAACACAGAAGGAATAATAAGGAGAGGTAGGCTAACACAGAAGGAATAATAAGGAGAGGTAGGCTAACACAGAAGGAATAATAAGGAGAGGTAGCTAACACAGAAGGAATAATTTAGAGCTGAGAAGGGAAGAGAGGAAAGTATAAATATATAAAAGGCAAGTGGCTAAAGCAAACTGTAATAAAAGGAAGGAGGGAAGACGAAAGAAAGAAATAGAGGTAGAAAAGGGAGAGGTAACAACAACAAAAAATGCATGCACTCAAGAAAAGGAACTGAATACCTAAATGACGCCTGAAGATTAGTAAAAAAAAAAAAAAAAAAAAGATAAGCAAGACAAAAGAATTTGGAATAAAACAGTACCCGCCTTTTCACACATTCCCACCCCTATTCTGTCCAACTTTCTAACCCCAAAGTTAACTGATTTCCCCAGTCTTTCTTCTATTCAACAAGTAAGCTATGGTACTCTCTCCCTTAACTCTGCCTTTCCGCCATCCTATGACAAACTGCTGCAAGCTCCGTGTGTCCAGACATTTTGACTCTAACCACCTAACCACCGTACCTTCAATTTGGACCTCTACTGTATAACTCTTTCAACTTGGCGGCGGAGGTGGGGTGGGGGGGGGGGGGACTTGTTACAGTCAGCTTTTTCTATTGTCTCCTTCAAACACATAGCCAACAATCGAAATAAGGAACATGGAAATAACAGAAGTTGGTAAAAGACAAAAAACAAACGGGATTGACTGTAAAATTGCACTAGCCCGATGTGAATTTCTCAGGAATGCAGTTTTGGCTCTCACCTGACACAGCACTTTCGGTGTGCAGTATCTAGTTTCCTACCAAATGTTTCCTAAGTATCTACAAATAATACGGCGACGAATCACAATTATTGTCCTCTTCATCCGCCACCGCTGCTTTCCCAAGAACAACAAACACAAAAACAAGTCGATTATTCATAGCCCTTCGGTGTTTCCCGGCAGGTTAACCCCTTCCGTACCGGCGACGTCTTTTAAACTTTAGTCTAGTTATATTTAGACGACTTTGTGCAAATTAGGAAGGATCTGCGGTAGTCAAAATGGTTAAGTAAGATAGTTCCAAGCCTGTTCATTGCTGGAGGCCCTTTTTAAACTTAATACAATCGTCTCTAACAGTAGCCAGAATACAGTTAAAAAGACGTCGCCGGTACAGATGGGGTTAAAACAACAACAATATGGAAAAAAACTGTACCAAAATAAATAAAACGTGGTAGGTGAATAACAAAAATAATACGAATGAAAATAAACACCATTTGAGGAGGAGCACTTTATTCACAACCTTTCGCTCATACCTTTATCCGATCGATGGGAAAAAGAAGAAACAAGAGAGCGGCAGACGAAGGGAGAAGAATTCGAAAAGAGGAAATGAAGGAAGAGGGGTGGAGAAAAGAGAACAGGTGGGAGACGCAAGAATAGAGAAGGAAGAGAGAAGAAAATAGAGAAGAATAGAGAAGTAAGATAACAAAGAATAGAGAAGTAAGAGAAAGACCAGGGAAAAGGCGAGAAATGAAAACAATGAGAAACGGCGGGATGGAGAAGACGATAAATGACAGAGAGAGAGAGAGAGAGAGAGAGTGTGTGTGTGTGTGTGTGTGTGTGTGTGTGTGTGTGTGTGTGTGTGAGAGAGAGAGAGAGTGAGAGTAAGTGAGAAGAGTAAAGAAGAGAAGAGAAGAGAGAAGAGAGGGGGGTAGAACAGAGAAAAGGCGTAAGGAAGAAGAAATGCGAGAGGGTGGGAAGTGGCGGTGGGTATATAATATTAGACAAGGGGGAAACCACAAGGAGAACAAGTCCAAGCTGGACTATAGGTCCGTGCGGCCATGTTAAGGGGACAGTGGCTGTTTGTTTGCTCTATTAATTAATTTATTCATATATTTGTTTAGTTTCCTATCTAGACCTCCATCAACCTTAGAAAAACACCCCCTAGACCCCCCTTTCAAGATAGATTTGTTTATTTTTCGGTAGAAAAATGTCCTGGCCAAAGGCCGATTCCTCCTAAAATTACAGGCTTGCTATCGATCGCCAGGAAAAAAAATCGACACATAAATGGCACGAAGGGTCCTAATATTGACAAAGAAATGGGGTGAAAGGTCATAAAATCCCAAAACTAATGGAACCAACGTCTTAAAATCTCAAAACTAGGGGGGCTAAACATTAGGGAGAAGGGGGTCAAGAAAAACGGGTCTGTCTCCCCTTAACTCCGAGGCGCGTGGCGAGACGATGCAATGTAAACAACTAAAGGATAACTGTACCTAAAGAAGAAACAATAGAGAATATGACACGATACAATTAGACAGATAGAGTAGCAAGAGCAGTACAATAACCAGCTTAAGGGGGGTCACCGGCTGTGTTTGTATCTTTCTCTCCTTTTCTCTCTTTCCCTGGCTTGTATCCATTCGGCCCCATTCAGACAACTGTTTTAAGACGTTTATCCCCACCCAGGTGTCGATTTCTTCCTGGCGAGAGAAAGCGAGCTAGAATTGGATGGGGAAATCCGGCTTCGCCAGAGACATTTTTCTATCGAAAAATGTAAGAATTTAGCTTGCTGTCAAAACGAAAATATATATATGATGGCTCGCTACCGCTCGCTAGGAAAATATTGACACCTGGATAGGGGTAAACGTTTTAAAACAGTAGGCTGAATGGAGCCGAATGGATACAAGCAAAAGAGAGAGGGAGAGAAAGATACAAAAATCGAGGTGGGGTCCCTCAAGGAATAGCACCATACCACACAAGAGGAAAGAAACCGACGAAGGAGAGACTAATGTAACCAGCACCAGCAGACAACAGCAGCAAGGAAAACGGAACAAGATGGACGCAGGAGAAACTCAAAGAGAAGTCACCAAGACGAGAATATGACACAATAAATTTAGATAAAGTAGCAAGAGAAGAAATACTAGAGAAAAGGGAACTATAAAATGATATACCGGTACTGTAGCGTGAAAAGCAATAGTAGTTAATGAGAAACTAAATAATTAGATGATGTTGCAAAAGACATAGGAAAGAATATGAAACTATAGAATAAGACAATGTACTAGAGAAAAGGGAACTATAAAATGATATACTATAGCACGAGAAGCCATAGTAGGTAATGCAAAACTATATAATTAGATGATGTTGCAAAAGAAGACATAGGAAAGAATATGAAACTATAAAATAAAACAATGTAGCGAAATATGAAATAGTATAGAATATAAACTATAACATATGATATAATAGCATAAGCAGAAATATAGATACTAGAGAACAAAACACATTAGTATAAAATAATGTAGTAAAAGAAGAAATAGAAGAGGATACGAGACTATAAAATAACATAACACTATCAATACACCCAATGATCTTATATACCTTTGTTCATATTTTAATGATTTTGTTAGACTGTAGATGAAAAGAAAGGAGTAAGGAACATTAAACTATACTTCTGAAAATAGACAAGGCAAGGAGACGATACCGGAGAGAAGAAAAAGGAGGATGAAGAATAGATTTGGTGAAGGTAAACAAACATATCAAACAAATATATAAATAATAATTATTACATAAATAAACGGATAACTAGAAAGAAATATATATACTGTATGTGTACCGGTACACGTGTATCTAGGTGAGAGAGAGAGAGAGAGAGAGAGAGAGAGAGAGAGAGAGAGAGAGAGAGAGAGAGAGAGAGAGAGAGAGAGAGAGAGAGAGAGAGAGAGAGAGAGAGAGAGAGAGAGAGAGAGAGAGAGAGAGCGAGAGAGAGGGGGGGGGGATCGAGGGGCAAGAGCGAGATCTAGAACACCATAAAACTGCAGCACAAGAGGAAACCAACATTGTAAACAGAGAGGGCAGAACCATTATATGTAGAGATGGGACGTTTTTTTTTTTTTTTTTTTTTTGTCAACCAACTCTTGTATTCCTTTATTTCTTAGTTTCCTCGCTAGACCTCCATCAACTTTAGAAAAACACCCCCTAGACCCCCCTTCAAGATAACTTTGTAAAACAAAAATCCCGGCCGAAGGCCGATTCCTCTTAAAATGTCAGACTCGCTGTCGCTCGCCAGGAAAAAATTGACGCATAAATGGCACGAATGGTCTTAAAATTGACAACGAAATGGAGCGAAAGTTGTTAAAATAATGGGGCGAACGTCTCAATCTCAAAGCAAATGGGACTTAACACGAGGGAGAAAAGGGACCAGACAAAACGACCCATATTCCCTTTAACACAAACACCAAGGAAGCTGTATCACAATGGAGGAGCGGTGGGCGAAGACAAGTTTGGTCAAATTCCCTGTCCTCATCCACACCACTATATCCTGTTCCAAGTAGGTATGGCAGAAATCGTGACCCCTAACCTTTATAACTCAAAAGGGGCTAGAGCAAATGGGCTGTGCATTTCCACTTATTCCATGGCTGATCCTTCCAATATGGTAGAAATATTAGCTCGATTACCGGTACTCTAGTCTAGTCGTTTCTGAGTATGATCCTTCCAATATGGTAGAAATATTAGCTCGATTACTCTAGTCTTTTCTGAGTTCGAGAGGTTAGGGTTCAGGCTTTCTGGCCTACCTATTTGGAACAGGGTATAGTACCAACAGTATAGTCACCACCACAACAGGGTATAGTACCAACAGTATAGTCACCACCACAACAGGGTATAGTACCAACAGTATAGTCACCACCACAACAGTATAGTCACCACCACAACAGGGTATAGTACCAACAGTATAGTCACCACCACAACAGGGTATAGTACCAACAGTATAGTCACCACCACAACAGGGTATAGTACCAACAGTATAGTCACCACCACAACAGGGTATAGTACCAACAGTATAGTCACCACCACAACAGGGTATAGTACCAACAGTATAGTCACCACCACAACAGGGTATAGTACCAACAGTATAGTCACCACCACAACAGGGTATAGTACCAACAGTATAGTCACCACCACAACAGGGTATAGTACCAACAGTATAGTCACCACCACAACAGGGTATAGTACCAACAGTATAGTCACCACCACAACAGGGTATAGTACCAACAGTATAGTCACCACCACAACAGGGTATAGTACCAACAGTATAGTCACCACCACAACAGGGTATATTACCAACAGTATAGTCACCACCACAACAGGGTATAGTACCAACAGTATAGTCACCACCACAACAGGGTATAGTACCAACAGTATAGTCACCACCACAACAGGTATAGTACCAACAGTATAGTCACCACCACAACAGTATAGTCACCACCACAACAGGGTATAGTACCAACAGTATAGTCACCACCACAACAGGGTATAGTACCAACAGTATAGTCACCACCACAACAGTATAGTCACCACCACAACAGGGTATAGTACCAACAGTATAGTCACCACCACAACAGGGTATAGTACCAACAGTATAGTCACCACCACAACAGGGTATAGTACCAACAGTATAGTCACCACCACAACAGTATAGTCACCACCACAACAGGGTATAGTACCAACAGTATAGTCACCACCACAACAGGGTATAGTACCAACAGTATAGTCACCACCACAACAGGGTATAGTACCAACAGTATAGTCACCACCACAACAGGGTATAGTACCAACAGTATAGTCACCACCACAACAGGGTATAGTACAAACAGTATAGTCACCACCACAACAGGGTATAGTACCAACAGTATAGTCACCACCACAACAGGGTATAGTACCAACAGTATAGTCACCACCACAATCACCGCTGCCAATACCTTCACTACTTCTATCGCCACCACTATCACAACCGTATCAACTACCACCACCACCATCATAACTACTCCAATTTCCACTACCACTACCATATCAACTACCACCACCACCATTACCATATCAACTACCACCACCACCACCACCATAACCACTACCACTGCCAAATCAACTACCACCACCACCATAACCATTACCATTTCAACTACCACTACCATATCAACTACCACCTCCATATCAACTACCACCACCACCATAACCACTACCATTTCCACTACCACTACCATATCAACTACCACCATTACCATTTCCACTACAACTACCATAACCACCATTACCACTACCACTACCACCACCATAACCACTACCATATCGCCTAATACCACCACCACCACTACCATTTCCACTACGACTACCAGAACCACTAGCACCACCAATACCACTAGCAGAACTACCACCAGAGAGCTTTGAATGGGGTGATTTTAGGGTGAAAAGAGTCGGTAGAGCCATCTGGCGTCAGGGACGCTATGCTACAACTCGGCTCCATTGAAATAATGGGAACAAAATCAACACCCTTATTTTGTATTATCATCATCATCATCATCATCATTATTATTCTTACTATTATAATAATTTTTAACATAAATACTGAGAACAAGCATCGATATGCAGGTACTGAATGGTAAAAAAGGTGCGGTTTTGAGCATAAATAGGGGCGTTGATTTGTTTTGTTTTATCATGCATTTCAATGAGAGGGCATTGTAATATTATTCTACTACCCTGCCGCCTGATGGTCATACCCATCTCCTGTCACGACCATTCCCCTCGAGAGAGAGATCATGAGTGGGGAATCTTGCCGTAGTTTTACACACACACACACACACACACACACACACACACACACACACACACACACACACACACACACAATCAAACACACACACACAAAATTAGAAGGTCCCACCCCTACCCACCTCCCACCATTACCCACACCATTTTCATTAACACCCCACCTTATTTACCCCCCACCCCCCCTTCCCACCCACCTACCTAATCACCTACCATGATCATTACCACCTTAGTTACTTCTCCCGCTAACTTCACCACTATCACCAGCTTCAAATCTAACACCACCTTCACTATTACCTAAGCACCTTCACTACCACCACCACCACATATCTCCACTTTCACCACCACCATTACCCATCACCCCTCCATCCCCCACCAACAACACTTAAACCACCCCTTCATATCCACCAGCAATACCACCACCCCACCCCCACCTCCACCACCACTATCATCACCAACAGCACCAAAACCACCCCCTTAAAATCCACCACCATTACCAACACCCCAACCCCACCTTCACCCCCTTCATAACCACCACCATCACCCCTCCATCCCCCACCATTTCTTCAAATCCACCACCACCATCCCCCCACCTTTACCCTCCTCCCCACCACCCCCTTCCCCACCAGCACCTGCCACAATATATAGACAAGTATTTACAGCGGCCACACGTAGTCCCGGATTTACTGCCCGACCCACAAAATACGGCCCACCAAAAACTGAGGGAAAACCGAAGGGGAGAAAGGACACAAAAGATCGTCGATTTCCAGTTTCCGGTCCGGTCATAAACTCCAACACTGGTGGCAGGAGGAGGAGGAGGAGGGAGGCTGGCAGGTGAACACGGACCTCTGTACAGCTGTTGACCTCAGATGACCTCACACTATTGGTTTGGATGGCTTTTAGAGCTTGAAAATTCGTACATTTTGCGATTTACTCGTCGTCTCTTACTATTTCACGCAAAGGATGGTGGGTATTAATAAATATGTGGATCAGACGCAGATAGCTCCCCATTCATTGGATGGAGCTTTATGTTACAGGGGTAAGCCATGTTCAAAGTAAAAAAGGTACTAAAGCCATTGTCATATGACAAAAGTTGGTTAGCTGCCATCTTCAACTTACTCTCCAGATGAAAGTTCTTACTCTACGAGATAGTCATGTGATGGTGTAACTCCTCAGTCAAACTGACAACTCGACTCTTTTAGACTGCAAAATCACTCCTTACAATCAGTTGATTCAAACATAGGTTTCACCAAGCACTTCACGTTAGAGGTTGCTCCATAACTCAACAGGATCGTCTAGGAGATCAAGCACGTCAAGCCAATTGGGGAATGCCCCTACATATTCCCCTGTATACTACCCTTCCATGAGCTTCTCAGGGTGGAACCCCTGAAGGTAACATGGAAATAATATTAGTTTTGAGTTGTTTTCTTAGGGTTATGGTCAGTAGCAAATAACTATATTCCCTTAAATACTATTAAGAGAAGAAAATACTGTCTTAAAGAATCAATGTCTTCACAGTTGCAAATTGCGAGGTCAAGTCATGTGATAAATGTACAGAATTGAGGCAACGATGCGTGTTGGGCCGATTATAAATCTTGTATTTGCTTAACAACACCATCCAGGATCAACAGATATAACAGTAAGGGCTATAATAGAAATTAATGGTCCCTGGGAAGAATTTGAGATTGTCCGTAATGGCTAATATCTTGCCATTAGTTAAAAAGGGGGGGGGGGGGATGGGCCGGTTATTCTGACCCCCTTCTCCCTCGTGCTTAGCCACATTGTTTTTTTATGTTAAGACGTTTGCCCCATTAGTTTGGCGATTTTATGACTTTATGCTCCATTTCTTTGTCAATATCAAGACCTTTCGTGCTTTGTAGGTGTCAATTTTTTTCCTGGCGACCGATAGTGAATCTGTAATTTTGGAAGAACCGGCCCTACCGAAAAAAATGTACAAAATAATCTAGATGGGGGATCTAATGGAAGTTTTGTTTAAGATTGATGGAGGTCTAGGGAGGAAACTAAAAAAAAAATAATTAATATATGAAATAATCGACCAAAAAAACAAACCCTTCTTCCTTAACCCTTATCTATCGGGGCCCGACTTAAGTCGTCTAGAGAAGAAAGGACTATGGGACCGACTTAAGGCGGTGTGCAATTCTGAGGAATATTTGGCTCTGAGAGAGAGACGAGCGGTGGGAGGAGCATAGGTCGGCTCTGACCGTTCGGCACGGCTCCCGCGCCAGCACTGGGCCCTACTCCACACACACCCACACTCACTGCCTCGCTACACAGGGAATTATGTAAGGAAATTACCGTATTTTAGCGATTTTGCTCTTCGGTTGCACGATCGTTGCAAGAGAACGCGTGGTCGTAGAAGGATGGTTCTGGTGTCATTGGAAAGCTCAATTATCGCCCTTTCAGGGATACATAATTGTATTACGCTCTGGCTCTTGTTTATGCACGAAAAGAGCACGGAAACAAGGTCGTTTAGGGTAAGTAGTAGAAGTTACTGACGGGCCCGCTCGTAAGGCGTTAAACAAATCGAACCAAACACCGAGGGCGTAAGGCCCCTTTTGCAATAAGATCTACGAGGTTATGATTAATCTCCTTAATTTAACCCTTAACAGATCCGATGACGCATTTCTTCTTTGTTTTCTGGCTATTATTAGACGATTCTCCTCGGATCAGGAAGGGTAGCCAGAGGGTTAATTGACCAATTGCAAGTTTCAGGCTATAAGGAAGTTGGAGCCGTAAACATCGATGGTAAATAAAAATGCAATAATTATGTAGGTATTTAATGGATAAGGAATATGTTGAATTAATGTTTATGTATTTATAAATGCACTATAACCGTATCTTAACTGGTAATTCTGCTAAATATCGATGTCTACAACTCCAATTTCCTTATAGAACGAAACTCGCAAGTGATCAATTTACCTTAATCATTGCCCTAATCATTCCCACAGATCCTTCCTAAATTGTATATAAAAATGGTCTAATGATAAAAAAAAAAAAAAAAGTAAAGTGTCAAAATGTGTCATAATCTTCAGAGGGTTAATCAACAGGGCATTACCCAGTCCAACCATTTATGTCTGAGAGCTGGAACCAGAGTCTAACATTTTGAAGGGGAGATGGGCGTATTTATTTACTTACTGTTTTATCTTTTTATTATTTTTTAGTTTCCTCCCTAGACCTCCATAAAGCTGTAAAAAAAAAAAAAAGCAAGACCTCCCTTCAAAGGTAAATTTATACATTTTTCGGTAAAAAAAATGTCCCGGCCACTTTTTTAATTACAGGCTCGCTATCGCTCTCCAGGAAAAATCGACACCTAAATGGCACGAAAGATCTTAATATTGACAACAAAATGGGGTGTAAAGTCTTAAAATCCCCAAACTAATGGGCCGAATGTCTTAAAATCTAAAAACCAATAGGGCTAAACATGAGGGAAAAGGCGGGCTAGAAAAACCGGCCCATCCCACCCTTAATCGTCATGGACCTTGTCAATTTTAACACTAGCTGATCCTATGATTTCGGAGTTAAGGGGAGGCAGTTGTTTTTTCGAGTCCTCCTCCTCCCTCATGTTTAGCCCTATTAGTTATGAGATTTCAAGACATTCGCCCCATTAGTTTGGCGATATTCAGACCTTTTGCCACATTTCTTTGCCAATATTAAGACCTTTCGTGCCATTTAGCGTTAGCGAGCCTGTATTTGAAGAGGAATCGGCCTTCGGCCGGGATATTTTTCTACCGAAAAATGTACAAATTATATGGAAGGTGGGTCTTGTAGGTGTTTTTTTTAAGTTTGATGGAAGTTTAGAGAGCAAACTAAACCCACTCCTTAAACCATTGAGCCAAACCAGTAAATTATGCTGCACAATACCGTCTGAGCTCCCTTAACCCTTTGAGTACCAGCGACGGGTGTTATATTTTACTCTAGCTATATTTAGACGATATTGTGCAGCTTGAGAAGCATCTGTGGTAGTCTAAAAGGTTGGGATAGTTTGAAGCCTTATTATTGCTAGAGATCCTTCCTAAGCTGAATGAAATCTTCCAATAATTGGCCGAACATGATAAAAAGGACGTCCCTGGTACTGAATGGGTTAATGTGTTTTCTTTTAATTCCTTCTGTACCGCGACGTCTTTTAAATCGTATTCTAACTACATTTAGACGATTGTGCGCAGTTTAAGAAGGATCTGTGGTAGCAAAAATGGTGAAGTGAGATAGTTCGAGGCCTGTTTATAGCTGGAGGCCCTTTTTAAACTGAATAAAATCGTCTAATAATTCTCCCTACCAACAATTCTCTTAAGACCTCTGGTGGACGTTTCTGAACTAGCGCCAGGGCTACGACTGTAGACATCACTATATACCCAACATCTAGGATATGCACAGTTTATCTCGATTTTTGTGTTATTCTACACGTTTTTATTATACAGTATACGGCTACACTAAGTGCTTAAATAGTATAGTAATAAAGGGAAAGTCCACATGCAGCTGATAATGACTTTAAACATAATTATAAGCTGATAAATTATCATAACAAAATTAGTGGGAAAATACCTGCTGACTTTGTATTGTAAATATAGTTAGTTATGAATATGGGTGATTTTATAATATATAAAACAACAATATGCATAGACCAAAGTATGTGTCATCTACAGAAATTTCGACTAACTACATATATTATAGAATTGTTGAAGGAGAGGGAGGGTGGATAGGTCCGCGATGTCGTCCATTTCCCACAATGCACCGCGGTAAACCTTGCGTTCAGCGCCTCTATCGGCCACTGTAGGCATTTATTGGTAGGGAGACTTGCCAGAATATAATGGAACAGACGTCGCCGGTACAGAAGAGGTTAATTATTATTATTGTTATGTAAGGGAGTTAATTGTGTTTACAGTTATCCATTACTATCTAGTTTTATATATATATATATATATATATATATATATATATATATATATATATATATAACCCCTCCCCTTTTCTCCCGTCAAATTAAATCAAAATAATAATAATCTAAATAAAGAGATAGAAACGCCGCACAGGAAGTAATAAGATACCTTTGTGAATTGTATGTGGAACGATAACACTAAGATATTTATATCTTAGAAGTTAGAGCAATGTGAATGAACCCCTTGAGGATTATGACGCGTTTTGACAGTTCATTCTAACTATCATTAGGCGATTTTAATCAAGTTTGGAAGGCCCTTGCAAACTGTATCAATCATCCCTCTGACTCCCAAAATTCCTTCCCAAACTGAATAAATACGTGTAATGGTAGCCAGAATAAGCTATTAAAACGCGCCATAGCCCTCAAGGGGTTAAACAAAAATAAAAACGAACCAGTGGACCGGTATTTAAAGGGAATTAAGTTACTTAACCCCCACTGTACAGGCCGACGTCTTTTTAACTTTATGCTGGGCTACTATTAGACGAATTTATTCAGCATATAATGGGCCTCAAGCAGTTAACAGGCTTCGAACTATCCCGCTTAACCCTTTTTACGACCACAGATCCTCGTGACTGCACATAATTGTCTAAATATAGCTAGCATACAATTAGACAGACATCACCTCGCATGTTCTCTCTTTGGCTTGTATACATTCGGCCCCATTCAGCCTAATGTTTTATGACGTTTACCCCCATCCAAGTGTCAATATTTTCCTAGCGAGCGGTAGCGAGCAAGCATACATATATTTTTGTTTTGACAGCAAGCTAATTTTTTACATTTTTCGATAGAAAAATTTCTCCGGCGAAGCCGGATTTCTCCATTTAGCGAGGGATAAAATATCGACACCTGAATGGGGATAAACGACTTTAAAAAGTTGGCTGAATGAAGCCGAATGGATACAAGCCAGGGAAAGAGAGAAAAGGAGAGAAAGATAAGAAAAAGCCGGTGACCCCCCCCTAGAAATATTGCAGTACTTGTGTTTTATAAATATTCTCGTGGTAATAATTCCTTGGAACTTGATTTATGCCCCTTTCCCACTGATGCAATTTCATACGATTTTCATCGCCGACACCAAGAAATGGGCACATTCGTGACATGTCGCAACAAAATCTTGAACCCTCGCATGATAATCGTTTGACTCGCAAGGCATCGCAAGGGCCCTCGCGGGTCATCACAAATGTTCGGATTGTTCAAAATTTGGGACGAGGACTTGCTAGGGGTCCGAACCCTCGCAAGCATCGTCGAACATTGCTGAGGGATCGGCGAGGCCCTCAGAGATCCTCGGCGACATCGGCGAGACATCGACGAGGGTGTCGCCCGAAAGAAAAGCGTCGCCGAGAGTATACCCGCCACGGGTATACTTTGCAGAGGCGTGAGAAGGGCTGTGCGACGTAGATGAATGCTCGGAAAACACCTCGCCTAGGCCAGAGAGCACCTTCGGGGAGGTGGGTAAAAAAAAAGGATTAGGCCTATAGTGAACCTGTCAACCCTTTTGTCTATGCACCTCTCGTAAGGGGGTTCACCTGTTTTTTTTCTCTTTCTCTCCTTTTCTCTCTTTCTATGGCTTGTATCCATTCGGCCCCATTCAGCCAACTGTTTTAAGACGTTTACCCCATCCAAGTATCGATATCTTCCTGGCAAGCGATAGCGAGCCAGCATTGTATGGAGAAATCCGGCTTCGCAAGAGACATTTTTCTATCGAAAAATGTACAAATCTAGCTAGCTCTCAAAACAAAAATATATGTACGTTGGCTCGCTACCGCTCACCAGGAAAATATTGAAATCTGGATGGGGGTAAACGTCTTAAAACAGTAGGCTGAATGGGGCCGAACGGATACAAGGCAAAGAGAGAGGGAGAGAAAGAGAAAAGAAAAAAAAAAGTGAGGTAGGCTCAATTAAGCCGTAATTCGTAAACATACGGCAAGGACATTGTCAATTTCCGAATTAAGGGGAGATGGGTAATTTTTCTGGTCCCCTTTCTTCCTCATGGTTAACCCTATTAGTTTTCATATTTTATGACGTTCGGCCCATTAGTTTGGCGTTTTAAGACATTTCACCCCATTTCGTTGTCAATATTAAGACTTTTCGTGTCATTTAGGTGTCGAGTTTTTCCTGGCTAGCGACAGCGAGCCTGTACTTTTTGAGGAACCGGCCTTCGGCCAGGATATTATTCTAATGAAATATGTAAAAATTGATCTTGAAGGAGGGTCTTGGGGGTGCTTTATATGCTTGATGGAGGTCTAGGGATGAAACTAAATAAATCATAAACAAATATATAAATGAGCAAATATTACGTCCATTAAGGGGAAACGGACCGTTTGTTTGGGCATTCATTCCTTTATTTCTTAGTTTCCTCACTAGACCTCCATCAAACTTAAAACAACCCCCCTTCAAGATAAATTTGCAAATTTTCTACGAGATGGGTTGGGTATGAGGGGGGATCTGCTTGGTGTGGGCCAATCGGCGCTCTGCAGACCCCGTAATCTTGTGTTTCTGGACCGTAATTAGGCCTTGTAATTGGGGTTGGGTGTGACAGGGATCTGCCTTGTGTGGGCCAATCGGCTTTCTGCATACTCCCGTTTTCTTATGTTCTTATGTTTGTGCCATGAAATATATGCAAAAAGTTTTTGGATAATCTCGCCGAGATATCCGCCGAACCATCGCTTAATTCGCCGAAGACGTCGCAGAACAAATGCCGAGGGAGGATTCGTTCATCCTTCGCATTATTTCGCAATATTTTATTCACCGATTAGATCGTATCCATCGGCGACGATGCCGAGTGTAAACTTGTCAACGGTTTTTAACGGTCAAAATCGTTGACGTCACACAAATTCGTTGCGAATTAACAAAACTACGTCCTCAGCGACGAAAATCGTATGAAATCGCATCAGTGGGAAAGGGGCATTAAGGCGGTAGTACTCGCTTTTTTTGGACCCCCTTCTCCCTCATGCTTAGCATATTAGTTTTGAGGTTTTAAGATTTTTGTGCATTAGTTTGTCGATTTTAAGACATTTCGTCCCATTTCTTCGTCAAAGTTAAGACCTTTCGTGCTATTTAGGTGTCGATTTTTTTCATGGCGAGCGATAGCGAGCCTGTAATTTAGAAGCAACCGGCCTTCGGCCAGGACATTTTTCGCTAGAAAAATGTACACATTTATCTTGAAAGGGGGTCTAGGGGGTGCTATTTTAAGCTTGATGGAGGTCTACAGAGGAAACTCAAAAATAAATTAATTAAAAAATACATAGACCAAAAACCAAGCACTACCCCCTTAATTGTAACATTATTTGCACTTTTCCCTGAGGTGTTGATCATTTGGTAACCTTTTCAAGAAAATTACGCATTTCGACAGTTTATTCTGGCTACCGGTATCATACGAAGCTTTTATATAGATTAGGAAGGATCTGTGGGAATTATAAGGTAAAAACTATCTCAATTAAATCCTCTGACTTCCATATACTCTTCCTAATATTTATAAGTCGTCCAATAATAGCCAGAAAACATACATAAAATAAATACGTAATCGGATCTTGAAAGGCATAAAGCCCATGACTGAAAATGTTGCTTCATCATAAATCATAACATATCCGAAGCACCTCTCTCTATATTTTGTTCTAAAAAATATTCTTCCACCAAACTGTGATTCACATTAGGCCAAGACAAATATTACAGATTTATCCTAAATTAACAAGATCAATAGGTGAACGGATATTTTTCCGTTCAATTAGATAATTTCCTTTTTCAATTGTTAAGCATTTTAAAGTCAGTCAACGCCAAACAAAAATATAACATGTACGAATACACAAACATAGACAGAAAAATTATGTACCATCCCACGATTTAATATATATATACAGTA
>CM064492.1:49828501-49833501 GCA_032716605.1 Paralithodes platypus
GAACTTTTACCTATAATATTTGCCTAGAACTTTTACCTAGAACTTTACCTAGAACCTTGCTTCCGAGTTGAACATAGACAACATTTGTACCTAGAAATTTGCTTACCTCGAACTTTTACCTAGAACTTTGCTTCTGAGTTGAGCATAGACAAAATTTGTACCTAGAACTTTTACCTAGAATTGTTGCCTATAACTTTTACCTTGAACTTTTACCTAGAACTTTGCTTCCGAGTTGAACATAGACAATATTTTTACCTGACAAGGAGGTTGTGCGTTTTCCAATAACCTGGAGATCATTGCATAATAACTGCATATTATATTATAACATAATATATTATGGCATATTATTTTATGACCGTTGTGTTTGTATACTAGTCTTCACCAGTCATAATTCTAGCTTACGACATATATGAAGCAATACTAGTCATTACGTAATTAAGGCCGGTTCCTACTACATTACAGGCTCGCTATAGCTCGCCCGGGAAAATTCGACACCTAAATGGTACGAAAGGTCTTCATATTGACAAATACATGGGGCGAAAGATCTTAAAATTGCCAAACTAATGGAGAGACGTCTTGCAATATCATAGATAATGGGGCTAAACGTGAGGGAGAAGGATGTCCAAAACAAAACAAATACCCCTCCTTAACTAGAAAAACAACAGAAGAGGCAATCAGATAAGAGTTTCGCTTCAAAACTTGCCATTACTACTGTACATCCTATATCAGTACACTCGGGTGCCATAGTTTCTAGCCCACTCATAAATAATCGTGGCCTTCACCTATTACTAATTATGGAAGTATATATCTGGAAACGAATTTATGAATACAATTATCCATACATCAACTACAAAACTATGAATACTATTTATTGAAAAGAAAGTTATATCCTAAAATCAATCCAGATAGTTAGAATATATAGTATAAAGAAGAAACAAAATAGGGGGTTGACTAATTTCCATGAGTGGGCTAAAGACCACGGCATCCGAGTGTAGAAACCATTATTTGAAAATAAAACATTTCTGACCCAAGTTTTCAGAATCAAAAGTTTGCAACCGAGCAGAGCATTGAGCGTTACAACTTCCAACAATAATAAACTAAATCACACAAATTATACAGCCATATTATACACCAACCACACCTTGACACACAAATATACATCCACATAGCCACACATATATCCATCCACCTACCCCACACATTATACAGTACATCCACCCAACTACCCACACTAATTTTACATCCACCCACCTACTCACATAAATTATACATTCACCTAGACACACAAATTATGCATCCAACACCAACCTACTCACATAAATTATAAACCCACCCACCTACCCCCACCAATTATACACCCACCCACCTACCCACACAAATTATACACCCACCAACCCACCTACCCACATAAATTATACATCCAACGACCCACCAATCCACACAAATTATACACCCACCAACCCACCTACTCACATAAATTATACACCGACCGACACACCTACCCACACAAATTATACACTCACCAACCCACACAAATTATCCACCCACCGACCCACATAAATTATACACCCACCCACCTACCTACCTACACAAATTATACACCCACCGACCCACACAAATTATACACCCACCGACCCACCTACCCCCACAAATTATACACCCACCCACCTACCCCCACAAATTATACACCCACCCACCTACCCACACAAATTATACACCCACCCACCTACCCACACACATTATACACCCACCCACCTACCTACCCACACAAATTATACACCCACCCACCTAGCCACAAACAATAATTGAGCTTGGTTGTATGGTAACTTTTTAACCCTTTCAAGATGCGTGAATAATTCGTGGACCTCCCATGATTTTCGTTATGAAATTATAACTACCTGGATTGATTTTTGGATACAACTTTCTTTTCAATTAATAGTATCTATAGTTTTGTAGGTAATGTACAGACAAATATATCTATACATTCGTGTCCAGAGATATACTTCCATAACTAGAAATCGGTTAAAGTCCAGGAATATGTTATGAGTGGGCTAGAGACTATGACATCCGAGTGTACATCCCTTCCGGGGTATACAATTAATCCTCTCACTACTACAGCTCTTTCTCAATCTACATACAATCGTCCAATGATTGCCAAAATAAAAAAAAAATGGTGTCCTGATATACCGTGCAGTATAACGTTTCATTGGACTCGAAATTCCGTATACAGCATCCAATAACTTTAAGGGAGTAGTGCTTGGTTTGTGGTATATATATATATATATATTAGTATATTTTTTGTAGTTTCCTCGCTAGACTCCACCAAGCTTAAAAAATACTCCCTTGACTCCCTTTGAAGATAAATTTGTACATTTTTGGGTAGCAAAGTGTGCCGGCCGAAGGCCGGTTCCTTCTAAAATTACAGGCTCGATATCGCTCGCCAGAAAAATAAATCGACACCTAAATGGCACGAAAGGTTTTAATATTAACAAAGAAATGAGGCGAAAGGTCTCAGAATCGACAAACTAACGGAACGAACGTCTTAAAATCTCAAAACTATATATTATGCTAAACATGAGGGAGGAGGGGGTCCAAAAAAAGCGAATACCTCCCCACCGAACAGAATATATAGAACACTTTGTAACTAATGCCAACTAAATTTAATCAACCCTGCAACAGCCCCCATATGTTCACAGTTGTATGAAGTTGGGCTTGTCAGTTGCCTCTAGTTGTTCTTGCAAGTTGAGTTACACAGAGTTACACAGTTACACAGATACTTAGACCACACAGACCTTGCGGCCCCAACTAAGAGGTCAGGCCTAAATACTACTAGACAGGGACAGTACGGCTAAAAATCGGTACCGGAAAATAGGATGAAGTGTAACCTTATGAATCAGGAAATGTCCACAAGGAAAGTTTATATATAGTATAGGAAAAAAATAGTTTGAAAGGGAAATTACACTATCTATCTATCTATTGCCTGACGCCGTGATCCCCGAAGGGGTGGCCACGAACGAACCGCCCCCATGCACCTCTGTCCCCAGTCAGTCGACGCCCCTCCCCCCAACCAGCACCGCCTTCGTTCATGTACTTCCTCACTCCATCCTTCCACCTCATATTCGGTCTACCTCTCCCCCTCTGTCCCTCCACCTCGCTCTCGTACACCCTCTTAGTCATTCTCTCGCTTTCCATACGTTCCATATGGCCGAACCATCTCAAGTTGTTCCTTTTCACACTTTCCAGCACATCTACCTCCACACCACACCTCCTTCTTACTTCCTCATTAGTCTGTCTATCCCTCCATGTAACTCCGCACGCACTCCTTAAGTAATTCATTTCCACTGCTCTCACTCTTGGTCTGAGTCTCTCAACCAACGTCCATGCTTCGCTTTCCGTAAGTCAGTGTCGGGATTACCACACTGTCATGCAAGGACTTCTTCACTTCCATACTGACCACCCTATTTCTTGTTACTGCTTTTAGCGTTCCTACAACCCTCTTCCCCTGTTGTACCCTCTCCCGCACCTCTTCATCCATAGTCCCATCTTTACTCAACACACTGCCCAGATACTTAAAAGAGTTGACGATCTCCATAGCCTGACCGTTCAGCTTCACCTCACACTCTGTGACTTCACCCCTTTCGAAGACCATAACCTTGCTCTTCCCCGTATTTACCTTCAAATTCCGTTTTTTCGCACACTGTTCCAAACTCATTTACCAGACCCTGCAACTCCCATTCATTATCACTCATCAGAACTGTATCATCCGCAAACAGCAGTATAGGTAGCTTCCACTCAATTCCCTCCCTTTTCAGCGATACACCAACATCCACTGCTCTTGATAGTATTTCTTTCATAACTCCATCCATATATACAGTAAACAACCACGGGGACATCACACACCCCTGTTTCAAACCAACATTCAGGTCAAAGAACTCGCTCTGCTCACTCTCCACACGTACTGCCGCCTTTGCACCCTCATACATGCTCTTCACTGCTTTCAGCAACTTGCCCTCTCTACTCCGTATATTCTAAGTACTTTCCACAAACCTTCTCTATCCACTCTGTCATAGGCCTTCTCCAAGTCCATAAAGGCAACATACACCTTTTGTTTCTTCTCCAGATACTTCTCCACAACACAATTCAGGGTAAAAATCTGATCTACACATCCTCTTCCCTTCCTAAAACCTCCCTGCTCGTCGCCTATCCATTTCTCCGTTCTCACTCTCACTCTCTCAATCACTACCCTACTGTATACCTTCCCTACTACGCTTAGAAGACATATTCCTCGGTGGTTACCACACACTCCTCTTTCCCCTTTGCCCTTATATAGGGGGACTATTATGCCAGTCTTCCAGTCATCGGGTGCACTCCCCTTCTCCCATGCTAGTTTGCACATTTTCCATACCCATTCTATCACTATCTCACCACCATACCTCAACATTTCCCCACACACTCCATCTGTTCCTGGTGCTTTCCCCAACTTCACTCTTTTCATGGCTTCCCACACTTCTGACCTCCTGATCCCCACCTCCTCCTCCACTACTTCTCTCTTCTTCTCCCTCCCATACCATATCCAGCTATGTTTGCTGGCTCTTCATTCCTTTCATTTAGCAACTCACTGAAGTACTCCCTCCATCTTTCGACTCTCTCTTGCTTCTCGCCTAGCATTCTCCCATTCTTATCTTTCACACCCTTACTGTTTCCCTTGCTACCTTCCCTAACTTTCTTGACTTCTTTCCAGAACAGTTTCTTACTCTCCCTCCATTTTACACTCAGATTCCTTCCAAATTCCTCATCTACTCTTCTCTTACTTTCCTTCACTCTCCTCTTCACCACCCTCTTACTCTCCACGTACCTCGCTCGTTTCTGTCTCTCGGAATCTTCATTCCCTCTACTACCCAACCACTCTCTATATGCTTTCTTCTTTTCTTCCACAGCTATTCTTACCTCTTCTGTCCACCATGCTGTACCTTTCACTCCCCTCCCTCTTCTCCTCACTC
>CM064492.1:49838501-49901001 GCA_032716605.1 Paralithodes platypus
TTCCTAGACTTCCATCAAGCTTGAAATTACACCCCCTTGACCCCTTTTCAAGATAAATTTGTACATTTTTCGGTAGAAAAATGTCCCGGCCGAAGGCCGGTTCCTCTTAAATTACAGGCTCGCTATCGCTCGCCAGGAAAAAATCGACACCTAAATGGGACGAAAGGTGTTAAAAGTGACATAAATGGGGTGAAACTTCTAAAAATCGCCAAACTAATGGGGCAAACATCTTAAAATCTCAAAAGCAATGGGGCTAGACATGAGAGAGAAAGGGGTCCAGAAAAAAGTCCCTCAAGTGGATATCTCCCCTTAAAGGATCAAATGAGAAAGTTTGCAGCCTTTTATTTGTTAGAAGTCCTACCTAAGCTGAGTGAAATAATCTCATAGTTGCCAGAATATTATGTAAAGGACCTCACCGGTACTGAAGGGGTTGAACTGTAAAATGTGTGTGGACAGAAGGGAACACTTAAGGGCAGATCTCCACTTGAGGGATTTTTTTCTTGACCCCTTTCTCCCTCATGTTTAGCCCCATTGCTTTTGATATTATAAAACGTTCGCCCCATTAGTTTAGCGATTTTAAGAACTTTCACCCCATATTAAGACCTTTCGTACCATTCAGGTGTCAATTTTATCCTGGCGAGCGATAGCGAGCCTGTAATTTAAGAGGAACCGGCCTTTGGCCGGGACATTTTTCTACCGAAAAATGTACAAATTTATCTTGAAAGGGACTCAAGGGGGTGTAATTTCAAGCTTGATGGAAGTTTAGGAAACACCACTAAAAACCTCCCCTTAACCCGTTCAGTACCAGGGACGTCCTTTTCATCATCTTCTGACAACAATTAGACTATTTTATTTAGCTTAGGAAGGACGTCTAGCAATAATGAGACTTCAAACTATCTCGACCAACCCTTTCAACTACCACAGATCCTTCCTAAGCTGCATAATATCGTCTAAATACAGCTAGAATAAAATATAACACACGTCGCTGGTCCTCGAAGGGTTATTACTGTAACACAACCTTTACATACTATTATGATGGGTACCGGGTAGTCTTGTTTTTTGTGGGGGAGTATTTTGAACGCTTGTTTTAGGCAATTTAAGGGGGAGGTAGTCGTTTTTTTCTGGACACCTTTCTCCCTCATGTTTAGCATAATAGTTTTTGAGATTTTAAGATGTTCGTTCCGTTAGTTTGGCGAATTTGAGACCTTTCGCCTCATGTCTTTGTCAATATTAAGAACTTTCGTGCCATTTAGGTGTCGATTATTTCCTGGCCAGCGATAGCGAGGCTGAAAAAAATTCTACCAAAAAAATTACAAATTTATCTTGAAAGGGGGTCTAGGGGATATTTGTTTAAGCTTGATGGAAGTCTAGCGAGGAAACTAGAAAAAATTGATAAATAAATTAATATATACAAAAACAAGCACTACCCCCTTAACCTCTTGAGGATTATGACGCATTTTGGCAGTTTATTCTGGCTATTATGGACGATTTTATAAATCTTAGAAAGGATCTGTGGGAGTTAAAAAGGTACAGACTATCTCAATTGACCCTCTGCCTTCCACATACCCTTCCTAATCTGAATAAAATCGTCTAATGATAGCCAAAATATACTGTCAAAACGCCTCATGATCTTCAAAAGGTTTACTCGTGATAAACATAATTCGTGTGTTCTGTAATGAATGCCAAATTACTGGTAATGAAAGATGCTAATACTTACACTGCATATTAAAGTTCCACGGTTTTCTTTGCTTCTCGTCTCTCTTTCCTGTTCTTTCTGTTCTTTGCTTTTCGTTCCTCTTTCCTGTTCTTCTGGGGGTTTTTTCGACCCTCTCTTTCCTGTTTTTCTGTTCTTTGTTTTTCGTTTATCTTGTTCTTTTCTTTTCGTTCCTCTCTTTCCTGTTCTTCTGTTCTGCTTTTCATCCGTCTTTCATGTTTTGTGTTTGTTCTTTGCGTTTCGTTCCTCTCTTTCCTGTTCTTCTGTTCTTTGTTTTTAGTTTATCTTGTTCTTCTGTTCTCTGCTTTTCGTTCCTCTCATTCCTGTTCTCTGATTTTCGTTCCTCTCTTTCCTGTTCTCTGTTTTTCGTTCCTCTCTTTCCTGTTCTCTGTTTTTCGTTCCTCTCTTTCCTGTTCTGCTTTTCGTTCCTCTCTTTCCTGTTCTCTGTTTTTCGTTCCTCTCTTTCCTGTTCTCTGTTTTTCGTTCCTCTCTTTCCTGTTCTCTGCTTTTCGTTTCTCTCTTTCCTGTTCTCTGCTTTTCGTTCCTCTCTTTCCTGTTCTCTGTTTTTCGTTCCTCTCTTTCCTGTTCTGCTTTTCGTTCCTCTCTTTCCTGTTCTCTGCTTGTCGTTCCTCTCTTTCCTGTTACCTGCTTTTCGTTCCTCTCTTTCCTGTTCTCAGCCTTTCGTTCCTCTCTTTCCTGTTCTCTGCTTTTCGTTCCTCTCTTTCCTGTTCTCTGCTTTTCGTTCCTCTCTTTCCTGTTCTCTGTTTTTCGTTCCTCTCTTTCCTGTTCTGCTTTTCGTTCCTCTTTTTCCTGTTCTGTTCTTTGGTTATCGTCTCTCTTGTTCTTCTGTTCTTCGTTTTTCGTTTCTTTTGTTCTTCTTTTCTTTGTTTTTCGCCTTTCTTTCCTGTTCTTCTGTACTTTGCTTTTCGTTCCTCTCTTCTTCTTTCCTGGCCTATAACTTTGTCCAGTGTGCTTTTCGTTACTCTCTTTCCTGTTATTCTGTTGGCTTTTCGTTACTCTCTTTATTCTTCTTCTGTTCTTTCCTTTTCGTCTCTGTCCTGTTGTTCTGTTCCTTGATTTTCGTATCTCCTGTTCTTCTATTCTTTGCTTTTCGTTCCTCTATGTTTTGTTCTTCTGTTCTTTGTTTTCCGTTCCTCTCTTATCTGTTCTTATGCGCTTTACTTTTTGTCTCTCTCTTACCTGTTCTTCTGTTCTTTGCTTGTCGTCTGTTTCTTTCCTGTTCTTCTGTTCTTTACTTTTCGTTCCTCTATTTCATGTTCTTCTGTTCTTTGCATTTCGTCTGTTTCTTTCCTGTTCTTGTTCTTTGTTTTTCGTCTATGTATTTCCTATTTTCTGTTCTATATTTTTCGTTTGTTTCTTTCCTGTTCTTCTGTTCTTTGTTTTTCGTCTGTTTCTTTGATTTTCGTTCTTCTCTTGTCTGTTCTTCTGTGCTTTGCTTTTCGTCCCTGTCTTGCCTGTTTTCATGTTCCTTGCTTTTCGTTCCTCTCTTACCATTCCTCTCTTCCTCTTTCCTGGCCTATAACTTTGTCCAGTGTGGTATACCCTCTCGCCGTGGTAGAACTAATTCCTTTTCTATTGGACATATTTATTATTACAAAGGAGTACAAAGGAAATCAAGCAACAACAGGTCTACTGACCCTTCTAGGCTGCTTGTCCTCCAAAACACCGAGGATCAAGTGTCCAAACAGTGGTTTAGAGTGGGTAAGGGAACATTGGAAAGGGAACTACTGCCCTGAAACTAATGTCCGCGGCAGGACTAGGAAGTTAGTAGGGGACATATGGGTTAGTAGCTGAGGGGAGGATAAAATAAAGTTATTCATTTACAAACGCAGTCAGTCGCGGGTTTGATGCGAGATATTTGTCTAGGTGGAGTTTAAATGAATCAACGGTGCTGCAGTCTATAACGTCTCGGGGAAGCCCATTCCACAAGTTGACAACTCGATTGAAGAAGAAATTCTTAGATTCGTGTGAGTTAAAAGATTTACCAATAATTTTGCAACCGTTTCCCCGCGTGTAATTAGATTGGTCGATAGTGAAGTACTTACTACAGTTCATATTGTCGATGCCTTTGATGATTTTGAACACTTGAATTAAGTCACCTCTTAATCTGCGCTGGGTTAAAGGAAATAGATTTAATTCTCTAAGACGCTCTTCGTATGGTTTGTTCTTTAGGCTAGGTATAATTTTGGTAACTCTACGTTGAACTCGTTCTAGCTTGTTTATGTCTTTTTGGTAATAAGGGCACCAGCATTGAACGCAGTATTCCAGAAGAGGGCGGACTAAGGAATTGTAAAGGGTTAGGATAACGTCTTTGGATTTATGCTCAAATAATGCTCAAATGACCTGCCTATTAAGGGGAGATGGGCCGTTTTTCTGGTCCCCCTCCTTCCTCATGTTTAACCCCATCAGTTTTCAGATTATATGACGTTCGGCCATTTAGTTTGGCGACTTTAAGACCTTTCGCCCCATTTCTCTGTCAATATTAATATTTTTCGTATCATTTAGGTTTCGATTTATTTTCTGGCGAGCGATAGCTAGCCTGTAATTTAAGAGGCATTTTTCTATAGAAAAATGTACACTTCTATCTTGAAGGAGGGTCTTGGGGGTTGTTTTTGTATAGCTTGATGGAGGTCTAGGTAGGAAACTAAACATATATAAAAGTATACATAAATGAGCAAACAATTACGGCCCATCCCCCTTATGTTAAGAACTTGGCTTTATCTGAAACTAACACGCATTTGTTTTACCCTTTCAAGATCCGATTACGCTTTTCTTTTCCGTTGTCTGGCTATTATTAGACGATTTTATTCAGGTTAGGAAGGTGTATATGGAAGTCAGAGGGTCAATTGAGATAGTCTGTACCCTTTTCACTCCCACAGATCCTTTCTAAGCTATATAATTGATATAGTCTATACCCTTATAATTAATACAGTCTATACCCTTATAATTAATACAGTCTATACCCTTATAATTAATACAGTCTATACCCTTATAATTAATACAGTCTATACCCTTATAATTAATACAGTCTATACCCTTATAATTAATACAGTCTATACCCTTATAATTAATAGTCTATACCCTTATAATTAATACAGTCTATACCCTTATAATTAATACAGTCTATACCTTATAATTAATACAGTCTATACCCTTATAATTAATACAGTCTATACCCTTATAATTAATACAGTCTATACCCTTATAATTAATACAGTCTATACCCTTATAATTAATACAGTCTATACCCTTATAATTAATACAGTCTATACCCTTATAATTAATACAGTCTATACCCTTATAATTAATACAGTCTATACCCTTATAATTAATAGTCTATACCCTTATAATTACACAGTCTATACCTTATAATTAATACAGTCTATACCCTTATAATTAATACAGTCTATACCCTTATAATTAATACAGTCTATACCCTTATAATTAATACAGTCTATACCCTTATAATTAATAGTCTATACCCTTATAATTAATACAGTCTATACCCTTATAATTAATACAGTCTATACCCTTATAATTAATACAGTCTATACCCTTATAATTAATACAGTCTATACCCTTATAATTAATACAGTCTATACCCTTATAATTAATACAGTCTATACCCTTATAATTAATACAGTCTATACCCTTATAATTAATACAGTCTATACCCTTATAATTAATACAGTCTATAACCTTATAATTAATACAGTCTATACCCTTATAATTAATAGTCTATACCCTTATAATTAATACAGTCTATACCCTTATAATTAATACAGTCTATACCCTTATAATTAATATAGTCTATACCCTTATAATTAATACAGTCTATACCCTTATAATTAATACAGTCTATACCCTTATAATTAATACAGTCTATACCCTTATAATTAATATAGTCTATACCCTTATAATTAATACAGTCTATACCCTTATAATTAATACAGTCTATACCCTTATAATTAATACAGTCTATACCCTTATAATTAATACAGTCTATACCCTTATAATTAATACAGTCTATACCCTTATAATTAATACAGTCTATACCCTTATAATTAATATAGTCTATACCCTTATAATTAATACAGTCTATACCCTTAATAATTAATACAGTCTATACCCTTATAATTAATACAGTCTATACCCTTATAATTAATACAGTCTATACCCTTATAATTAATAGTCTATACCCTTATAATTAATACAGTCTATACCCTTATAATTCATACAGTCTATACCCTTATAATTAATATAGTCTATACCCTTATAATTAATACAGTCTATACCCTTATAATTAATACAGTCTATACCCTTATAATTAATACAGTCTATACCCTTATAATTAATATAGTCTATACCCTTATAATTAATACAGTCTATACCCTTATAATTAATACAGTCTATACCCTTATAATTAATACAGTCTATACCCTTATAATTAATATAGTCTATACCCTTATAATTAATACAGTCTATACCCTTATAATTAATACAGTCTATACCCTTATAATTAATACAGTCTATACCCTTATAATTAATACAGTCTATACCCTTATTATTAATACAGTCTATACCCTTATAATTAATACAGTCTATACCCTTATAATTAATACAGTCTATACCCTTATAATTAATAGTCTATACCCTTATAATTAATACAGTCTATACCCTTATAATTAATACAGTCTATACCCTTATAATTAATATAGTCTATACCCTTATAATTAATACAGTCTATACCCTTATAATTAATACAGTCTATACCCTTATAATTAATACAGTCTATACCCTTATAATTAATATAGTCTATACCCTTATAATTAATACAGTCTATACCCTTATAATTAATACAGTCTATACCCTTATAATTAATACAGTCTATACCCTTATAATTAATACAGTCTATACCCTTATAATTAATATAGTCTATACCCTTATAATTAATACAGTCTATACCCTTATAATTAATACAGTCTATACCCTTATAATTAATACAGTCTATACCCTTATAATTAATACAGTCTATACCCTTAATAATTAATACAGTCTATACCCTTATAATTAATACAGTCTATACCCTTATAATTAATATAGTCTATACCCTTAATTAATACAGTCTAGATACCCTTATAATTAATACAGTCTATACCCTTATAATTAATATAGTCTATACCCTTATAATTAATACAGTCTATACCCTTATAATTAATACAGTCTATACCCTTATAATTAATACAGTCTATACCCTTATAATTAATATAGTCTATACCCTTATAATTAATACAGTCTATACCCTTATAATTAATACAGTCTATACCCTTATAATTAATATAGTCTATACCCTTATATTTCACATAGATCCTTTCTAAACTGTATACAATTGTTAATTGGTGGTAGCCAGAATAGACTGCCAAAATGTGTCATAATCTTCAAAGGGTTAATGTATGCTGCTCAAATAAAGCCGGTATCACACGAGCGCTTTTTCACTAATCGTTTATCCTCAAGACTGGTCTGGCAGCTTATGAGGTCAACATATATAATATTTCGGTAACCTAAATTTATATATCATCAGTCTACTTTCCGATACCAGTGTAAAATATTCCAGAAATGTTGCCAGAAAAATGTTGATCATCGAATGTTGACTATAAAAGCTCTCGTGTGATACCGGCTTAATATTAACCCTTTCAGGATCATGACGCGTTTTAGCAGTTTCTATTAGACGATTATATACAGCTTAGGAAAGACCTCTGGCAATCAAAGGGGTAAAGTCGATCTCCAATAACCTCTCAACTCACACAGATCCCGCCTTTACTTAAGGGGGGTCACCTGCATTTTGTCTCTCCTTTTCTCTGGCTTGTATCCATTCGGCCCCATTCAGCCTCCTGTTTTAAGACGTTTACCGAGCCAGTATAGCCTATATATATTTTTGTTTTGACAGCAAGCTAAATTTGTAAATTTTTCGGTAGAAATATGTCTCCGGCAAAGCCGGATTTCTCCATACAATACTTGCTCGCTATCGCTCGCCAGGAAGAAATCGACACCTGGATGGGGATAAACGTCTTAAAACAGTTGGCTGAATGGGGCCGAATGGATACAAGCCAGATAAAGAGAGAAAAGGAGAGAAATAGAAAAAAAAGCAGATGACCCCCCTTAAGAAAATCGTTTAGCAATTGCCAGAATAAACTGTCATAATGTGTCATAATCATCAAGGGGTTAAAATGAGTGAAGTTAGCCCTTTTTTATCGAAGACGTCTTTTCGATTTTATTGTAGCTATGTTTAGACGATTTTGTGCAATTTACAAAGGATCTGTGGTAGTAAAATGGGTTAAAAGAGATGCTTGGAACCTGTTAATTGCTGGAGGCCCTTTTTCAACTCCACATAAACCGTCTATTAACAGCCAGAATGAAGTTAAAAAGACGTCGCCGGGGGCTAAACATGGGGGAGGAAAGTGACCAGAAAAACGACCCATCTCCCCTTAAAAAAAAAAGCTCCGGTTTGACACCCTGTAATGTTATTTATCCCCTCCTACTGCAACACTTTACCTGCAAAAGCCCCCATAATGATTCATGTATAACCTATTTTACCTAACTCTTTCTTTCACTTCCATCCTCTCCACGTCTGTCACCTTTCACGGGTTTAAGGGGACATGGGCCGGTTTTCTGGAACACTTTCTCCCTCATGTTTTAGCCCCATTAGTTTTCAGATGTTAAGATGTTTGGCCCATTAGTTAGTCGATTTTAAGACCTTTCGCCCCATTTCTTTGTCAATATTTAGACCTTTCGTGCTATTTAGGTGTCAATTTTTTCCCTGGCGAACGATAGTGAGCCTGTAATGTTTGAAAAATTTACAAATGACTCTAAAAGGGGGATCTAATGGATGTTTTAAAAAAAATGATGGAGGTATAGGGAGGAAACTAGAAAAAATAATGAATACATGCAAAAGTCGCCCAAAAGGTGAACCATCCAAAACCAAAAAGGGGAGATGATGGTTCACTTTTTGGTCGATTTTGTTTTGGTTTCTCAATATTTTTATAGTTTCCTCCTTAGACCTTCATCAAACTTAAAAAGAAAAACATCCATTAGATCCCCCATGTAGATTAATTTGTACATTTTTCAGTAGACAAATTTCCCTGTCAAAGGCAGGTTCTTCCAATATTACACGCTCACTATCGTTCGCCAGAAAACAAAATCGACACCTAAATAGCACGAAAGGTCATAATATTGACAAAGAATTGGTGCGAAAGGTCATAAAATCGACAAACTAATGGGGCAAACATCTTAAAATCTGAAAAATAATGGAGCTAAACATGAGTGAGAAGGGGGACCAGCAAAACTACCCCTCTTCCATTAATGGCTTCTACTCTTCCCTTTAATTCCCATCCCACTATTTCCATCACATTTCTTCTGTTCTATCTTCATGTTTACTTTTATTTCCTCTTCACACATCCTTCCAATTCGATTACATTTAATTTTGTTTTTATTACTCTTCCCTCCACTTTTAGTATCTCCGCATTGTATTCAATCTCCTCTGCCCGCTCCTTCCCTTCCTTCCTCGTGCCTCCTTTTCCACCAACTGTACCCTTCCCATCCCTTTTGACATCATCCTTAAGGGGGTAGTGCTTGGTTTTTGGCCTTCGTATTTATCTATTTATTTATGTTTGAGTTTCCTCGCTAGACCTCAATCAAGTTTAAAAAAAACACCCCTAGACCCCATTGCAAGATCAATTTGTACATTTTTCGGTAGAACAGTGTCCCGGTCGAAGGCCGGTTCCTTCTAAAATTACAGGCTCGCTTTCGCCCGCCAGGAAAAAAAACAACACCTAAATGGCACGAAAGGTTTTAATATTGACCAAGAAATGGGGCGTAGGGTCTCAAAATATCCAAAGTAACGGAAATAACGTCTTAATATCTCAAAACTAATATGCTAAACATGAGGGAGAAGGGGGTCCATAAACAGCGAGTACTACCCCTTAACCCTTTGACGATTATGACGCATTTGGTCAGTTTATTCTGTCTATCATCAGACAATGTTATGCAACTTAGGAAGGGTCTGTGGGAAATATAAGTGCAAAGACTATCTTAATTAACCCTTTGAGTACCAGCGACGTGTGGTATATTTTATTCTAGCTATATTTTGACGATATTATGCAGCTTAAGAAGGATGTGTGGTAGTTAAGAGGGTTGGTTGAGATAGTTTGATGCCTTATTATTGCTAGACGTCCTTCCTAATCTGAATAAAATCGTCTATTGATAGCCAGATAACAGGAAAGCAATGCGTCATTGGTTCTTCTGAGGTTTAAGGGGGTTACTACTCGCTTTTTCTGGACCTCCTTCTCCCTCGTGTTAAGCATATTAATTTTGAGATTTGAAGACGTTCCTTCCATTATTTTGTCGATTTTAAGACCTTTCGCCTCATTTCTTTGTTAATATTAAGACCTTTTGTGCCATATAGGTGTCGTTTTTTTCCTGGCGAGCATAAGCGAGCCTGCAATTTTAAGAGAAACCGGCCTTTGGCCGGGAAATTTTTCTACTGAACAATTTACAAATTTATCTTGAAGGGGGGTCTAGGGGGTGTATTGCTAAGCTTGATGGAGGTCTAGCGAGGAAACTAAAACATAAATGAATAGGCCTAAATGAATTAATAGCCCAAAAAACCGGCCACTGCCCCCTTAAACTATTTGGCCTCTCTCATTCTTCCCTTCGCTGCCACTTAATAGGACACCTTCCTTATCTCCTTCACCCTTTCTCTTTAAGGGGAGATGAGTCGTTTTTCTGGTCCCCTTTCTTCCTCTTGTTTAGCCCTATTCGTTTTCAGATTTTATGACGTTCGGCCCATTATTTTGTTGATTTTAAGACCTTTCGCCCCTTTTCTGTGTCAATATTAAGACTTTTCGTGTCATTTAGGTGTCGATTTTTTCCTGGCGAGCGATAGCGAGGCTGTAATTTAAGAGGAACTGGCCTTCGGCCTGGACATTTTTTTATCGAAAAATGTACACATTTATCTTGAAGGAGGGTCTTGGAGGGTGTTTTTTAAAGCTTGATGTAGTTCTAGGGAGGAAACTTAAAAAATTATAGAAAGATATACAAATGAGGAAATATAAACGACCGTCCCCCCTTTAACTTCTCATCTCCTCACTATTCTTATCCACTGCTTCCACTAAATATGACATATTTCTTATCTCTTTGCCCCTTCCTCTAAACTTCTCATCTCCTCACTATTCTAATCCACTGCTTCCACTAAATATGACATCTTATCTTTCTTAACTCCTTCGCCCTTTGTCTTAAGGGAGCTCAGACGGTATTGTGCAGCATAATTTAGTGGTTTGGCTCAATGGTTTAAGGAGGGTGACCTTTCGATATAAATTTGTAAATTTTTCGGATTTTTTTTTTCCCGATTCCTCTTCGCCATCGCTCGCCAGGAACAAAATCGACACCTAAACGACACGAAAGGTGTTAATATTGGCAAAAAAATGGGGTAAAAGGCCTGAAAATCACCAAACTAACGGGGCAAATGTCTTGAAATCTCATAACTAATAATTAAGGTTAAACATGAGGGAGGAGGAGGACTCGAAAAACCAACTGCCTCCCCTTAACTTCTCTTCTTGTTACTATTCTCATCCACCGCTTCCACTCAATATAACGACCTCTTCTTATATTATTCTGTTGACATCTTCTTTATCTCCTTCGCCCGTTCTCTTAACTTCTCATTTTCTCACTATTCTCATCCGCCAATTGATTCTCACCCCTTTCCCTTCCTTTGCGCCCCCCTCCCTCTTCTATTTTATATATAATTTGTTTTCCTCCCCTTCTTATTATATAAAAGCAGTCTACCATCCACTCTCACTGCAGCACCTCTCTCTCTCTCTCCCTTGAATATTAATGGGCGTCTCCTGAGTCGGAAACCCGCTCGGTGAATGGCATTTATTAGCGGCACCCCGAGATTACCGGGGGTTGGGGGGGTTCCACTTGCGGCGACCAAAAACCTGAGTAAGTGACGAGGCACGACCGGGGAGGTGGGGGGGGGGGTAAGATCTGGGGGGGGGGGCGTTCTATTGTGGTCTCTAAAGCTATATACTTGATTTAGAACAGGAAATGTTTGTGAATCACTCTCTCGCTCTTGTTTGGACACTTGATCCTCAGTGGTTTGGAGGACAAGCATCCTAGAAGGGTCACTATACCTGTTGTTGCTTGTTTTCCTTTGTACTCATCTGGTTTCTATTCGTGTTGTTACTAATTTCCGAATGTCTTTGTTCTAGAGAACCCTTCGTGTCTGTAGAATAGTTTTAATCATCTTTGCCAAACATAGTTTAAGCAAATTATGTGATACTTTCAGTCCGTTTGTCTGGCTTTCTGGATGTGTGTTTGTTATTTTGTAGGCAGGATTTTTCTAACACTATTTGATGGATTTACACAAAACTTCGTCAGTACTAGAAATGATTAACCTTTGGCTAATATCTGATTGCCCCCACCCCCTCAACCCTCAGTCATTATGATAATCTTTGTGAAACATACTGGTTACTTAAGAATGTTTTGCCATAGGTTAAAGAATTGATACAAGAGAACAAGGAATCAAGGACGTCTGTATCAATGGGACCGATTCAAGCATGAACAATGTTTCATTTTGTATAATCCTCTATTATATTGTATACGGTCGCGCTAATAAGTCATGTCTCAGCTGGCACTACGTTTGGCTTAATCTGTGCTGCATTAATTTCTGTCAGATGTTGAATAGGCTTGGTAATTGTAAGAACATGCTTGTATACAGTATATCACTGGAAATGAATGAATCTAGTTTAGACTTGGCTGATACCAATTATGATCAAAATATACTTGGTGCCGAGACATCACTTATTAGGCCGACTGTACATGTATGAGGGCTACGGTTATCATAGAGAATACTTGATATTTGTATGACCTTTTTTCTTCATTCAAATCCAAACCTGCTTATGCAAATCCGAGTTTCTAATGACCCAATAAATTCATGTTGTTATTGTTTGTATTTGTTTCTTGGATGTTCCGTCTATACCTTCTTTTCGTTTTGCCATAATGTGTGTGGCTCTTCTTCCTCCTTTGCGCAGCCAGACCTCCTTCATGCACCTCTTCCGATTCTCCCTTCGTATTTCTCCCACATCTTTACAAATTTCTCCTTCTCCTTCTCCGTCGTTTATCCTTTTTCTCTTCCTCCTCCCCACTCTCCTCTTCCTCCTCCACCTCCCCCTTTCTCCTCTTCTTCCTTCTCATTCTGTTATCCTTCTTATCCTCCTCCTCCCCCTTCTCCTCCTACTTTACTAACCTTTTATGTACCTAGTAGTTAGTAGCTTAGCAATGTACGGTAGATATCCAAACTGCTCCGTAAGGACCAATAGGCCTGTTGTAGTTTGTAAGTCCTTTGTATTCATTAGTATTTCCCCTTCCTCCCTCTCCTTCTCCTCCTCCTTCCCTCTCCTCCTCCTCCCCCCACTCCTGTTCCACTTCCTCCTTCTTTTCCTTCTCCTCTTTCTCCCCTTACTTCTTCTTTCTCCTCCTCTTCCACTTCATTTCCTCCTCCTGCCATTACTCCTCCTCCTCCTCCTCCTACCATTAAGCATTCGACTCATCTGCATATTCCTTTTAGCCCCTCCTTCTTCCCTCTTCGTCTTTATATATATTTTTTTTACTGCTGCGCCGCATTCCCATTTCTCTGGCCTGATTCTTGCCGCACAACCACTTCGAGAGCGGTGGGGATAAATTGGTACGGGAAGGACGAGAAAAACATGGGGAAGAGCATTTATTCATTTAGTCTCTCTTAACGTCGCGGGGTATATGTAGCCCATCTTCAGAACTATATTGGCGAGGGAGGGGCGAAAAACACTGGGAAGAGCATTCGTTCTTTAGTCTCTCTTAACGTCGCGGGGTATATGTAGACCATCTTCAGAACTACAGTATATTGGCGAGGGAGGGGCGAAAAACACTGGGAAGAGCATTCGGTCTTTAGTCTCTCTTAACGTCGCAGGGTATATGTAGACCATCTTCAGAACTCTATTGGTCCGCAGTTTTGTGCCAGGGTGCTGTTTCTTTCTTATTAGAGATCCTGAAATATCTCCGATTGACTGATTTTTATTCTGGACGCCACGCCATTTTGATGCTGCAATTATCAAACAACAGTGTGATATATATTTAATTGAGTTGAATTAAGATCCAAAGACCCAACATTATAATTATTATCTTGTATAACTATTGCTGATACATTGTATTATCCTGTATGAGTTATTGCTGATACATTATATTATCCTCTATCAGTATTGATGATCTCCTACTCAACGAGACAGAAAAAGTGGCGCGGGAACGCAAAAGTGGTCCCGGACCCTGAAAATAGGAACTTTATTTATTGTTTCTGTTCGAGCTCTGTCTCGTGTCGGCCACCCTCTGCAATGGGGTATGTGCCTTAATATCTACATACGTATATCATTATCAGTATTGGTGAATGCTTGTTATCGGTCTGGAGTCCATTTGAGGGTAAAGAGAGACTAATGACACCATGGGTACAGCTGCCTACACTGACAAATTATACATGGCCAGATTTAGTATATGCTATTAAGGGGGGTCACTGCTTTTTGGTTTGATCTTTCTCTCCTTTTCTCTCTTTCCCTGGCTTGTATCCATTCGGCCCCATTCAGCGGACTGTTTTAAGACGTTTACCCCCACCCAGGTGTCAATATTTTCCTGGCGAGCGGGAGCGAGCCAGCATATATATATATATGTTTGTTTTGATAGCAAGCTAAATTTGTGCATTTTTCGATAGAAAAATTTCTCCGGCGAAGCCGGATTTCTCCATACAATGCTGGCTCGCTTTCGCTCGCCAGGAAGAAATTGACACCTGGATGGGTATAAACGTCTTAAAACAGTTTGGCTGAATGGGGCCGAATGGATACAAGCCAGGGAAAGAGAGAAAAGGAGAGAAAGATAAACAAAACAAAACGGTGACCCCCCTTAATAATGACAAGCAGAGCATACAAACTTAAACTATTTTATGTTTTATTATTTAAGTCTGTTTTTCTAGCATTCCATTTCAGTATAAATAATATACCGGTAACTAGAATAGCCGTGTATCAGGTGGATGTTTGGGGAACTGTATCGGCGGATCTCTTACATTTGGAATCCCATTACGCACATCATACAGTATATTTCACTGCAAAATCTTCAAAATGACGAGAGAAATCGTGATGGGAACTTTGCATTTTACGGCCAGTTGAAAAGAAAGAGACTACAGTGCCATAATTATGGCCTTTGTCGCCTGGCGTTAGGACTGCATTCATGTTATGTTATTACGTGATTCTATACAGATTAGGACGGATCTCCAGGAATGAAAGAGGTAGAAATATATAAAGTAACCTTCTTATATTAGTTTTATTATGATTCAGCAAATGAAAGTAACGGTATAAACACATCAAAATCCACGCATAGTTCCTGTAGTTATATTTCCTTACCAACACCAACTAAACATACACATACGCTACACCGAAGATCACATAACACCAAATCAACACACAGATACGCTCAACCATATATCACATAATCTCCTGACGTAGCCAACACGGGTTAACGAGAGAGAGAGAGAGTGTGTGAGTGTGCGTGAGTGTGTGTGTATGTGTTAGTGTGTGTGCAAGAGAGTGAGAATGAGTGAGGCTGACGGCAGGAAAAAAAAGGAGAGAGAGAGAGAGGGAGCGAGAGAGAGAGAGAGAGAGGGGGGGGAGGGAGAGAGAGAGAGATAATTGAGATGGGTACACAAAAGAGAAATGGTGAAGGCGAACTGCAGTGGGGACTAAGAGGACTGCTGATGCAAAGGAGGTCCATGAGAGAGAGAGTGAGAGTGTGTGAGTGTGTGTGTATGTGTTTGTGTAGGTGCGTTTGTGTGTGTGCAAGAGAGTGAGAATGAGTGAGGCTGACGACAGAAAGAAAACAAAAAAGGAAAGAGAGAGAAAGAGAAGTATGGTCACATAAGCTAACGAGATCTTATTTGTTTATGTTTTAATGTGGATGAGGGAGACAAAAGGCAGAACTGCCTGTGACGAGTGCCTCCCCATAGTTGAAAGAGTGACAGGCCCAAAATCAAGGAAAGTTAGAGCCAAAATGCCTGGACACACGGAGTTTGAAGCAATTTAAGTCATAGGATAGGTAAGGGTGGGATTGTGTTGCAAGACGGGTGCTACTTGCTCTACGTAGAGGTGGTATACACGGAGAGAGGTCTGAGGAACACTGATTATTGTAATACCGGTAGTATAGCGAGAGAGATGCAACAGAGGAGGTGTGGTGGAGTGGTCTTGCCACTGGACTGGTAATCCAATGGACCCGGGTTCCAATCCCGATATGGCAATGGGAAGATATTATTGGGATGGAATTTGTGCTGTACCTGGTATCAGTGCATTACCACAAAGCCCACCGAAACGTCAACTAAATCCCTCATTGTTCCCTGATTAAATAGCACTGTATGAATATTCCCATACTCAAAATATGCTATAGGGGGGGCAATCCTTAGTGAGTTCATTGCTCAATAGGTGGCGTTCTGAGAGTGAGGGTCCGAGTCTAGGGGGTAAGACAGTGAAGCACTGGAGCAACGCAACTTCAGAGATGGGGCTGCTTCGAGCCGTGAGTGAGCAACTAAGCCCCATGCATCCTGCGAAGGCAAGATGGCAAGGGCTGGTTGCAGCTAAAAGTGCTTCATTTGTCTCACCCCCTAGACTGGAACGAAACCTCACAGGCTTCACCATTCAATGTATAACGGCTGAATGTACAGGCTCTCAGCCTATGCCCGAGAGGGAGTAGTTGGAATATAGAAAAGGAAAACAAAAAAAAAGAGCTAGCGTGTTTCCGATGCTTGCACCCAGTCGGAGGGCACCTCGACGACGTATACAGACTAATAACACACTCAACAAAGCCACTTCAACAGCTTCCTCTATCTACAACGCCCTTTCTCTGCTTTCTACACTTTCCCAGCCGTATGGTCCTAGTGTACTGTCTGATGTGCGTAATGGGATTCCAAATGTAAGAGATCCGCCGATACAGTTCCCCAAACATCCACCTGATACACGGCTATTCTAGTTACCGGTATATGATATTTACTGAAATGGAATGCTAGAAAAACAGACTTAAATAATAAAACATAAAATAGCCGGGGGGTCACCGGCTTTTTTTATCTTTCTCTCCTTTTCTCTCTTTCCCTGGCTTGTATCCATTCGGCCCCATTCAGCCAACTGTTTTAAGACGTTTATCCCCATCCAGGTGTCAAATTCTTCCTGACAAGCGATAGCGAGCTAGCATTGTATGGAGAAATCCGGCTTCGCCGGAGATATTTTTCAATCGAAAAATGCACAAATTTAGCTTGCTGTCAAAACAAATATATATATATGCTGGTTCGCTACCGCTCGCCAGGAAAAATATTGACACCTGGATGGGGGTAAACGTCTTAAAACAGTCGTCTGAATGGGTCCGAATAGATACAAGCCAGGGAAAGAGAGAAAAGGAGAGAAAGATAAAACAAAAACAGTGACCCCCTTAATAGCATATACTAAATCTGGCCCCGTATAATTTGTCAGTGTAGGCAGCTGTACCCATGGTGTCATTAGTCTCTCTTTACCCTCAAATGGACTCCAGACCGATAACAAGCATTCACCAATACTGATAATGTATGTACGTATGTAGATATTCAGGCACATACCCCATTGCAGAGGGTGGCCGACACGAGACAGAGCTCGAACAGAAACAATAAATAAAGTTCCTATTCTCAGACCATTCGGGACCACTTTTGCGTTCCCGCGCCACTTTTTCTGTCTCGTTGAGTAGGAGATCATCAATACTGATAGAGGATAATATTATGTATCAGCAATAACTCATACAGGATAATACAATGTATCAGCAATAGTTATACAAAATAAAATAATGTTGGGTCTTTGGACCTTAATTCAACTCAATTAAATATAATTATATCACACTGTTGTTTGATAATTGCAGCATCAAAATGGCGTGGCGTACAGAATAAAAATCAGTCAATCGGAGATATTATTATGTTCCTTCCAACAACCAACTATACTCCTAAAATCGATTAATGAAATTTCAGGATCTCTAATAAGAAAGAAACAGCACCCTGGCACAAAACTGCAGACCAATAGAGTTCTGAAGATGGTCTACATATACCCCGCGACGTTAAGAGAGACTAAAGAACGAATGCTCTTCCCAGTGTTTTTCGTCCCTCCCTCGCCAATATAGTTCTGAAGATGGGCTACATATACCCCGCGACGTTAAGAGAGACTAAATGAATAAATGCTCTTCCCATGTTGTTCTCGTCCTTCCCGTACCAATTTATCCCCACCGCTCTCGAAGTGGTTGTGCGGCAAGAATCAGGCCAGAGAAATGGGAATGCGGCGCAGCAGTAAAAACAAAATATATAAAGACGAAGAGGGAAGAAGGAGGGGCTAAAAGGAATATGCAGATGAGTCGAATGCTTAATGGTAGGAGGAGGAGGAGGAGGAGTAATGGCAGGAGGAGGAAATGAAGTGGAAGAGGAGGAGAAAGAAGAAGTAAGGGGAGAAAGAGGAGAAGGAAAAGAAGGAGGAAGTGGAACAGGAGTGGGGGGAGGAGGAGGAGAGGGAAGGAGGAGGAGAAGGAGAGGGAGGAAGGGGAAATACTAATGAATACAAAGGACTTACAAACTACAACAGACCTATTGGTCCTTACGGAGCAGTTTGGATATCTACCGTACATTGCTAAGCTACTAACTACTAGGTACATAAAAGGTTAGTAAAGTAGGAGGAGAAGGGGGAGGAGGAGGATAAGAAGGATAACAGAATGAGAAGGAAGAAGAGGAGAAAGGGGGAGGTGGAGGAGAAGGGGCAGGAGGAGGATAAGAAGGATAACAGAATTAGAAGGAAGAAGAGGTGGAGGAGGAAGAGAAAAAGGATAAACGACAGACGGAACATCCAAGAAACAAATAAAAACAATAACAACATGAATTTATTGGGTCATTAGAAACTCGGATATGCATAAGCAGGTTTGGATTTGAATGAAGAAAAAAGGTCATACAAATATCAAGTATTCTCTATGATAACCGTAGCCCTCATACATGTACAGTCGGCCTAATAAGTGATGTCTCGGCACCAAGTATATTTTGATCAATAATTGGTATCAGCCAACTCTAAACTAGATTCATTCATTTCGAGTGATATACTGTATACAAGCATGTTCTTACAATTACCAAGCCTATTCAACATCTGACAGACATCAATGCAGCACAGATTAAGCCAAACGTAGTGCCAGCTGAGACATGACTTATTAGCGCGACCGTATACAATATAATAGAGGATTATACAAAATGAAACATTGTTCATGCTTGAATCGGTCCCATTGATACAGACGTCCTTGATTCCTTGTTCTCTTGTATCAATTATATAACCTATGGCAAAACATTCTTAAGTAACCAGTATGTTTCACAAAGATTATCATAATGACTGAGGGTTGAGGGGGTGGGGGCAATCAGATATTAGCCAAAGGTTAATCATTTCTAGTACTGACGAAGTTTTGTGTAAATCCATCAAATAGTGTTAGAAAAATCCTGCCTACAAAATAACAAACACACATCCAGAAAGCCAGACAAACGGACTGAAAGTATCACATAATTTGCGTAAACTATGTTTGGCAAAGATGATTAAAACTATTCTACAGACACGAAGGGTTCTCTAGGACAAACACATTCGAAAATTAGTAACAACATGAATGGAAACCAGATGAGAGAGAGAGAGAGAGCGAGAGAGCGAGAGCGAGAGAGAGAGAGAGAGAGAGAGAGAGAGAGAGAGTGATTCACAAACATTTCCTGTTCTAAATCAAGTAGCTTTAGAGACCACAAGAGAACGCCCCCATCCCCCTCCCCGGTTGTGCCTCGTCACTTACTCAGGTTTTTGGTCGCCGCAAGTGGAAACCCCCCCCCAACCCCCGGTAATCTCGGGGTGCCGCTAATAAATGCCATTCACCGAGCGGGTTTCCGACTCAGGAGACGCCCATTAATATTCAAGGGAGAGAGAGAGAGAGGTGCTGCAGTGAGAGTGGATGGTAGACTGCTTTTATATAATAAGAAGGGGAGGAAAACAAATTATATATAAAATAGAAGAGGGAGGGGGGCGCAAAGGAAGGGAAAGGGGTGAGAATCAATTGACGGATGAGAATACTGAGAAAATGAGAAGTTAAGAGAACGGGCGAAGGAGATAAAGAAGATGTCAACAGAATAATATAAGAAGAGGTCGTTATATTGAGTGGAAGCGGTGGATGAGAATAGTAACAAGAAGAGAAGTTAAGGAGAAGCAGTTGGTTTTTCGAGTCCTCCTCCCTCACCTCCCTCATGTTTAGCCTTAATTATTAGTCAAGAGATTTCAAGACATTTGCCCAGTTAGTTTGGCGATTTTCAGGCCTTTTGCCCCATTTCTTTGCCAATATTTACACCTTTCGTGTCATTTAGGTGTCGATTTTGTTCCTGGCGAGCGATGGCGAGCCTGTATTTGAAGAGGAATCGGGACATTTTTCTTACGAAAAATGTACAAATTTATCTTGTGGGTGTTTTTTTAAGTTTGATAGAGGTTTAGAGAACAAACTAAACACCCTCCTTAAACCATTGAGCCAAACCACTAAATTATGCTGCACAATACCGTCTGAGCTCCCTTAAGACAAAGGGCGAAGGAGTTAAGAAAGATAAGATGTCATATTTAGTGGAGGCAGTGGATTAGAATAGTGAGGAGATGAGAAGTTTAGAGGAAGGGGCAAAGAGATAAGAAATATGTCATATTTAGTGGAAGCAGTGGATAAGAATAGTGAGGAGATGAGAAGTTAGAGGGGGGACGGTCGTTTATATTTCCTCATTTGTATATCTTTCTATTTTGTTTTTAAGTTTCCTTCCTAGAACTACATCAAGCTTTAAAAAACACCCTCCAAGATCCTCCTTCAAGAAAAATTTGTAAATTTTTCGATAAAAACATGTCCCGGTCGAAGGCCAGTTCCTCTTAAATTACAGCCTCGCTATCGCTCGCCAGGAAAAAATCAACACCTAAATTACACGAAAAGTCATAATATTGACACAGAAAGGGGGCGAAAGGTCTTAAAATCAACAAAATAATGGGCTGAACGTCATAAAATCTGAAAACGAATGGGGCTAAACAAGAGGAAGAAGGGGGATCAGAAAAACGACCCATCTCCCCTTAAAGAGAAAGGGTGAAGGAGATAAGGAAGGTGTCCTATTAAGTGGCAGCGAAGGGAAGAGTGAGAGAGGCCAAATAGTTTAAGGGGGCAGTGGCCGGTTTTTTGGGCTATTAATTCATTTAGGCCTATTCATTTATTTTTTAGTTTCCTCGCTAGACCTCCATCAAGCTTAGCAATACACCCCCTAGACCCCCCTTCAAGATAAATTTGTAAATTGTTCAGTAGAAAAATGTCCCGGCCGAAGGCAGGTTTCTCTTAAAATTGCAGGCTCGCTTATGCTCGCCAGGAAAAAAACGACACCTAAATGGCACGAAAGGTGTTAATATTAACAAAGAAATGGGGCGAAAGATATTAAAATCGACAAAATAAATGAAGGAACGTCTTCAAATCTCAAAATTAATATGCTTAACACGAGGGAGAAGGAGGTCCAGAAAAAGCGAGTAGTAACCCCCTTAAACCTCAGAAGAACCGATGACGCATTGCTTTCCTGTTATCTGGCTATCAATAGACGATTTTATTCAGATTAGGAAGGACGTCTAGCAATAATACGGCATCAAACTATCTCAACCAACCCTCTTAACTACCACACATCCTTCTTAAGCTGCATAATATCGTCAAAATATAGCTAGAATAAAATATACCACACGTCGCTGGTACTCAAAGGGTTAATTAAGATAGTCTTTGCACTTATATTTCCCACAGACCCTTCCTAAGTTGCATAACATTGTCTGATGATAGACAGAATAAACTGACCAAATGCGTCATAATCGTCAAAGGGTTAAGGGGGTAGTGCTTGGTTTTTGGCCTTCATATTTATCTATTTATTTATTTTTGATTTTCCTCGCTAGATCTCAATCAAGCTTTAAAAAAAAAACACCCCTAGACCCCCTTTCAAGATCAATTTGTAAATTTTTCGGTAGAAAATTGTCCCGGTCGAAGGCCGATTCCTTCTAAAATTACAGGCTCGCTTTCGCTCGCCAGGAAAAAATTCAACACCTAAATGGCACGAAAGGTCTTAATATTGACCAAAAATTGGGGCGAAGGGTCTCAAAATATCCAAAGTAACGGAAATAACGTCTTAATATCTCAAAACTAATATGCTAAACATGAGGGAGAAGGGGGTCCATAAACAGCGATTACTACCCCTTAATCCTTTCACGCATTTATGACGCAGATGTTGCCAGATTAGCAATAATAAATAGAGTTCTCGCACTCTTATAATTACCTCTCCAAAATTAGTTTTCTGCCTACAGCTAACTCAAAGACAACTGCAGAGGTTGAAGTTACTAAACTAAAGGTTTCTAAATACCCCTGATGGTAACAAAAGCTTTAAAGTATCCCCAATAGGCTCAAAATTGTGTCATATATCGGAGAGGGTTAAAGATGATGTCAAAAGGGATGGGGCAGGGTAAAGTTGGTGGACAAAGGAGGCACGAGGAAGGAAGGGAAGGAGCGGGCAGAGGAGATTTGAACACGATGCGGAGATACTAAAAGTGGAGGGAAGAGTAATAAAAACAGAATTAAATGTAATCGAATTGGAAGGATGTGTGAAGAGGAAATCAAAGTAAACATGAAGATAGAACAGAAGAAAGGTGATGGAAATAGTGGGATGGGAATTAAAGGGAAGAGTAGAAGCCATTAAGGGAAGATGGGTAGTTTTTCTGGTCCCCCTTCTCACTCATGTTTACCTCCATTAGTTTTCAGATTTTAAGATGTTTGCCCCATTAGTTTGTCGATTTTATGACCTTTCGCACCAATTATTTGTCAATATTATGACCTTTCGTGCTATTTAGGTGTCGATTTTGTTTTCTGGCGAACGATAGTGAGCGTGTAATATTGGAGGAACCTGCCTTTGACAGGGAAATTTTTCTATTGAAATTTTTTACAAATTAATCTATATGGGGGATCTAATGGATGTTTTTTTCTTTTTAAGTTTGATGAAGGTCTAAGGAGGAAACTGTAATAATATTGAAAACAAAACAAACGAAAAAATCGACCAAAAAGTGAATCATCTCCCCTTAAGCCCGTGAAAGGTGACAGACGTGGAGAGGATGGAAGTGAAAGAAAGAGTTAGGTAAAATAGGTTATACATGAATAATTTGGGGGCTTTTGCAGGTAAAGTGTTGCAGTAGGAGGGGATAAATAACATTACAGGGTGTCAAACCGGAGCAATTTTGTTTAAGGGGAGATGGGTCGTTTTTCTGGTCATTTTTCTCCCTCATGTTTAGTCCCATTAGTTTTCAGATGTTAAGATGTTTACCCCCATTAGTTTGTTGATTTTAAGACCTTTCGCCCCATTTCATCGTCAGTATTTAGACATTTCGTGCTATTTAGGTGTCGATGTTTTCCCTGGCGAACGATAGTGAGCCTGTGATGTTGGAAGAACCGGCCTTGGCCGGAAAAAAATTCTACCAAAAAATGTACAAATTAAGCTAGAAGGGGGATCTAATGGATGTTTTTGTTTTTAATTTGATGGAGGTCTGGAGAGGAAACTAGAACAATAATTAATACAGGCAAATAACGCCCAAAAAGTGAACGATCCACCTTAAAGACTTGAAAGAATATGGGAAGGAATACAGGAAAATTCACATTAAATAGCGTTGTTTTAGCCACTTTGTCACTTCCAAAGACAAAATTTGAACTATAAGCCACATTTTGACATTTACATATTATACAATAATAAGCACTAAAAACCAAGGACTCCGCTTTCATTTGACACCTTGAATTATAACAAAACTACTCAAGCCCAATCGTCAAAGAGTTGGAACAGCTAAATAAGATCATAAGAACATAAGAAACGGGGAAAATCTGCAAAATGACTACTGGCCCACACGAGGCATATCCCTTTTTCGCTCCCTCCCTATTAACCCGTTCAGTACCATTTCCGTCCTTTTCATTATATACTGGCTACTAATAGACAATGATATTCAAATTAGGAAGTGCCTCCAGCAATAAACAGGCTTCGAACTCTTTTAGTTAACCGATTTTACTATCACAGATCCTTCGTAAGTCTCACAAAATCGTCTAAATATAGATGGAATACACAAAAAAACAAGACGTCACTGGTACAGAAGGGGTTAATTGTTACTCACACTATAACAAATAAGAAAAACGTGGATGGGGAACTGAGATAGAAAAGGGAAAACGATCGGAAAATAAAGATGGAAAACGAAAATGGATGGAAATAAAGACAGAAAATGAAATTATATGGTGAACTAAGATAGAATAAGGAAAGCAAACGGAATTATATGGGGAACAAAGAGAGAATATGGAAAGTGGATAGAAAACGGGAGTGGATGGAAATAAAGACAGAAAACGGAATTATATGGGGAACAGAGATAGAATAAGGAAAGCAGACGGAAAATAAAGACAGAAAATGGGAGGTGTATGAAAATAAAGACAGAAAACGGAAATAGAAGGGGAACAAAAATAAAATAAGGGAAATAAGCTCCACAGAAGAAGAGGAGTTGTGAATAAGGCAACAGAGAAGGGCTGCAAGGGAAGGGCGGTGGCGAGAGGACACGAGATTAAGGGGGTAGTACTCGCTTTTTCTGGACCACCTTCTCCCTCATGTTTAGCATATTAGTTTTGAGGTTTTAAGACGTTCGTTCCATTAGTTTGGCGATTTTGAGACCTTTCGCCTCATTTTTGTATCGAAAGACCTTTCGTGCTCTTTATGTGTCGATTTTTTGTCCTGGCGAGAGAAAGCGAGCCTCTAATTTTAGAAGGAACCAGCCTTCGGCCGGAACATTTTTCTACCGAAAAATATGCAAATTTATCTTGCAAGGGGGTCTAGGGGGTGTGTTTCTAAGCTTGATGGAGGTCTAGCGAGGAAACTCAAAACTAAATAAATAAATAAATAAATATATAGACCAAAAACCAAGCACTACCCCCTTAAGCGAGAAGGGAGGATGGGGGACATGCAAGAAAGGAACGAGGGAATATGCAAGGAGAACAGGGGAAGAGCCAAGCAAAGAAATAAGGAAAGACAGATAAAAACAAAAAGAGTATATGAAATTTGATGAAGAAAGCGAGTGCGGGGCAGTTAGACCAATAATAATAATAATAATAATAATAATAATAATAATAATAATAATAATAATAACAAAATAATGATAAGATATATATACGAAGAAACTGCAAAAGACAAGAGGAATTTAAGACCGACAAAGGAAATGGAAAAGGGAACAATAACGAGAGAGTTACATAGATACACAGACCTTGCGGTCCCTACTAGGTAGTCCGGACTTAATGCTAAAATAGAATTGGCTACAAGTGGAAGGCAAGGATAGCAAAGAAGATGGCTCTCTCCCCACCAACCTCTCCCTCCGACCGTTGGTCGGCATGAAATTAAGTTGGGGAAAAAAGTCCCCCAGCAGAATGAGAAAACTTCTACTGGGAAATTTATATTAAAGAACGAATATGCGAAATATTATACTGTATACCGGTACTACTGATGCTTAACCTATGTGTTTTGTTTTTTGTTTTGTTTACCTTTTGTTTACCTATATTATTCCCACCTCCTAAAAATGAATGTCTAGACTTCTTTTGAATGTGTCAATTGTCTTACATTGTACCACTTTCTCAGGCAATTATGTTCCACTCGAGGACCACACTGTAGGTGAAGAAGTGCTTTGTGAGGTCGAGATTCGCCCTCATGGTTTTTAATTTCATTCCACTTACCCGAGTTAATGAACTATTATATATTTTGAAAAGTGAATCTACATCAATTTTGTCAAATCTCTTTAGTATCTTGAAACACTCGATTAATTGACCTCGCAATCTTCTTTTTTTATTTTTTTTATTTTTTATTTGTTTTATTCTTTCATGAAGATTTGTTTCTTAGTGACGGAATCAACTTTGTCGCTTTACGCTGCACCGACTCGAGCTTCCCAATGTCCTTGCTCAGATAAGGAGACCAAAATTGCACGCCATATTCAAGATGGGGCCTCACTATGCTTTTAAATAAAAGTAAGTCTATAATGTTCTCATATTTATAAGTAAAATTTCTCTTAATATATCCCAATGCTCGATTGACCTTATTCGCAGCTGCTGCACGTTGATCTGAGGTCTTTAGGTTTTCAGATATAAGAACCCCCAGGTCTTTAACTAATCCATTTGTTTTGATTGGCTGGCCTTTCATATTGTATTCATATTGTTTGTTTTTATTACCTATTTGCAAGACCTGGCGTTTGTCAACATTGAATGGCATCTGCCATTTTCCGACCATTCTACCATTTTATTTAAATTAGATTGCAATGTACAGTATGTCTGTTATTTTATTTTTTATTTTTTTTTGTATTCTAACTACTCCCTCTCGGGCATAGGCTGATAGCCTTTACACTCTACCGCTGAACACGGTGAGGCCCGTGAGGTCTTGCTCCAGTCTAGGGAGTGAGACATGCAAGGCTTCACAGCTCGAAGCAACTCCATCTCTGAAGCCGCCTCGCCTCTGCGCCTCAGTCTCATCCCTCACACTCGGACCCTCACTCTCAGAACGCCACCTATTGAGCAATCAACTCAGTAGGCATTGCCCCCCTGTAGCATATTTTTTAATATGGGAATATTCATACAATGCTATTTAATCAGGGAACATGAGGGTATTTTTTTGGTATTTCGGTGTGCTGTGGTAATGCACTGATACTAGGTACAGCACAAATTCCATCCCAATAATACCTTCTCATTGACATATTGGGATTCGAACCCTGGTCCATTGGATTACCAGTTCAGTGGCAACACCACTCCGCCACACCTCCCCTAAATATTAATACTGATTTTCTTATCTTTGTGTCATCAGCGAACTTTGAGATGTATTATTAAGTTCAACATCGATGTCATTTATATCAAAACCAAACTGGCCCCAGGACCGATCCCTGAGGCACTCCACTATAAACTGGCTCCCACTCAGATTCTACTTCATTTATCACAACTCTATGCCTTCTGTTTGCTAGCCAGCTTTTTATCCATGCATGAATTTTTCCTTTAATGCCCAACTTTTCCAACTTCTTTAATAATTTTCCATGAGGTACCTTACCGAAGGCCTTTTGGAAACCTAAGTAAATTATGTCTAATGATTAAGTAGAGTCGTTATATATAAATAGTTTATTATAAAATTCTATCAAATTTGTTAGGCATGACTTACTGGATCTAAAGCCATGTTGGCTTTCTCTGATTAATTTGTTTGACTCCAGATAATCTACTATCTTGTCTTTCAGAATTGTTTCCATAATTTTTCATATGATTGACGTTAAACTGATTGGTCTATAATTGCTTGCTTGGGCTTTATTTCCTTTCTTAAATATTGGAGTGATATTTGCGGTTTTCCAATCACTAGGTACGGTTTCCTGATTGAGCGACAAGTTAAATGTGTTAATTAAGGACTGTGCTATTTCTTCTTTCACGTTTTTCAGAATTCTTGGGTGAATATTATCCGGCCCAGGGGTTTTATTAGTATTTAAATTGTTCAGCTTATATAACACATCACTTTTTCTTATGGTAAAGTTTCCTATTCCATGCGTTGTTACGTTTGTTTCAGGAGTAGTGTTATGTTCTTCCTTAGTAAAAACGGAACAAAAATATTCATTAAGCAAATTAGTAATGTTTTTATCTCCTGTTACTGTCTGGTCGTTATTTATTAATGGCCCTATTCCGGTCTTAATTTTTCCATTACCATTAACGTAACAGTATTATTGCTTTGGATCTTTTACACTTTCCTTTGGTATATAACTTTCGTAATTACGCTTCTCTGCCCTAATTAATGTCTTAACTTTTTGTTCTACTTTGTTTGTATAGATAGCTGAATTGTTCATTATTTATGTCATTTTTAGTTAGTTTGTGATATTTATTCCTTTCCCTTAGCGCCTTGCAAATATTCTGATCGAACCAGGGAGGATTGTTTTTGCCAGTATTTACTTTAAGTTTAGTGGCTATGTATTTATTCTGAGCACTCATGAATATATCTTTAAATTTATCCCATACTTCGCTTGTTTTGTCAATATTGCTTAGCTGAATATGCAGGTCACTGAGGGCTTTCCTAAGTTCGTTGTAATTTGCATTTTTAAAATATGGTATCTTCATGTCCTGTTTTTCAATAGTATACTTGCAATTAATGTCGATTCTAATGAGCTTGTGGTCAGAGGTGGATAGGTGCTCACCGACATCAAGTTTATATATAAAGTTTTCATTTGTACTGATAACAAGATCTAGTATGTTTTTATAGCATGTTGGTTCTGAAACACTTTGATGAAGATAATATTTTTGTATGAAATTATTAATTTTTCGCGAATTGTAACTATTTCCTGTCATAAGGCACCAGAGAGAGAGAGAGAGAGAGAGAGAGAGAGAGAGAGAGAGAGAGAGAGAGAGAGAGAGAGAGAGAGAGAGAGAGAGGAGAGAGAGGAGAGAGAGAGAGAGAGAGAGAGAGAGAGAGAGAGAGAGGGGAAAAGGTTAAAACGTTGGAAGAAGTGCCTGCATAGAAAACGAGACGAAAACGAGAGAAAAAAATAGAGGGGTAACTGCAGACAGGCAGGAGCAACGACTTTAGACGGGATACGTGGAAGGCAAAATGAGAAAAGGGAACACGGTAAAACGGAGAGCCATCAAAGGAACGCTGGCACATAAAAGGTGACCATGCACAAATAAAGGGGAAATTGAAAGCTGACAAAAGGACAATATTTATTTGAGATGGACTATTTGGATGAGGATTATGAAATAAATGAGTGAAAGCTGAACACAAAATATTTGAGATGGAATATTCGAATGAGGATTGTGAAATAAATTAGTGACTGCTGAACACAAAAATAGACAAATAAATGTGAAATAAATTAACGAAATGCTGGAAGAAAAGACAATAATCGAGATATGGATTGTGGAATAATGCATTCTAGTTGAAGAAATTACGATCTTTGAGATGGAATGTTTTGAGATGAGGATTGAGAAAAAGTTGATTGAAAGCAGGAAAAGAAGACATTATTCGAGATGAGAAATGTGAAATAAAGGGGAGATTGTTGGATAAAAGACAATATTTGAGATGGAATATTAGAGATGAGGACTGTGGAATAATTTATTGCAGGCTGAAAAAGGACAATATTCGAATGAGAATTGTGAATTATATTATTGAAAGCTGAAGAAAGAAAATATTTGAAATGGAATATTAGGAGAGGTTTGTGAAATAAATGATTGAAAACTGAAAACCAATACAATATACGAGATAAAGGTTGTGAAGTGCCCGGTACCGGGTAAACTATTGAAAGTTGAAAAAGGACATTATTTGAGATGATGATTGTGAAATAATGTATTAAAAGCTGAAAAAAGACTATTGAGATGAGGATTGTGAAATAATTGAATGAAAGCTGAAAAAATACAGTTTTTGAGATGAGGATTTCGAACTAAATGATTGAAAGCTTAAACAAAAAAATTGAGATGAAATATTCGAGACGAGGATTGTGAAAGAAATAACTGAAAGCCGAACAAATACAACAATTGAGATGGAATATTCGAGATGAGGATTGCGAAAAAATAATCAAACACTGAGTTAATAAGACCCCGGGGCCTCTCAGTTGTAAGCCTAGCAAATTACCCGTGAGCCACAAGATACTAACAAGGAACAGTAATTAAGGGAGCCCACCTCGTTTTTTTCTCTTTCTCTCCCTCTCTCTTTGGCTTGTGCCCATTAGGCCCCATTCAGCCTACTGTTTTAAGACGTTTACCACCATCCAGGTGTCAATATTTTTCTGGCGAGCAGTAGCGAGCCAGCATACAGTATAATATTATTCTTTTGACAGCAAGTTAAATTTGTACATTGTTCGATAAAAAAATGTCTCCGGTGAAGCCGGATTTCTCCATACAATGCTGGCTCGCTATCGCTCGCTAGGACGAAATCGACACCTGGATGGGGATAAACGTCTTAAAACAGTTGGCTGAATGGGGCCGAATGGATACAAGCCAGGGAAAGAGAGAAAAGGAGAGAAAGATCAAAATAACCGGTGACCCCCCTTAACAGAGAGAAATATAGGGGTGAGGGAGAACTAAGATATAACCGTCAATCATAAGCGACGAATATAGGAGATGGGAGAATAAGATAAAAGTGAATTAATATAAGATAAATATAGGGGATGGGAGAATAAGATATCAGTGAATTAAAAGAGAAATATACGATAACTAAATTATTAAAATACTATAAATAAAGGGATGGGAGAATACGATAACAGTGAATTAAATTAAGATACATATAGGGGATGGGAGACTAAGATAACAGTGAATTAAATTAAGATAAATATAGGGGATGGGAGACTAAGATAACAGTGAATTAAATTAAGATAAATATAGGGGATGGGAGACTAAGATAACAGTGAATTAAATTAAGATACATATAGGGGATGGGAGACTAAGATAACAGTGAATTAAATTAAGATACATATAGGGGATGGGAGACTAAGATAACAGTGAATTATAAGATAGAAATATATGGTGTGTGGGAAATTTAAGTTAAGGGGCTAGTGGCTGGTGTTATGGTCTATTAATTAATGTATTCATTTATTTTTAATTTTCCTCGCTAGACCTCCATCAAGCTTAGAAAAACACAAAACACCACCTAGACCCCCCTTCAAGATAAATTTGTAAATTTTTCGGTAGAAAAATGTCCCGGCCAAAGCCGGTTCCTCTTAAAATTACAGGCTCGTTATTGCTCGCCAGGAAAAAATCGACCGCTAATTGGCTCGAAAGGTCTTAAAATTGACAACGAAATGGGGCGTAAGGTGTTAAAATCACCAAACTAATGGGCCGGACGCCTTAAAATCTCAAAACTAATGGGGCTAAATACGAGGGAGAAAAGGGTCCATAAAAACAACCGCCTCCCCCTTAAGTCGATTATAAGAGAGAAAAATATATGGTCTGGGAGTGTGAGGGAGAACTAACATAAAACCGTCAATTTAAGGGGAGATGGTTCACTTTTTGGGCGATTTGTGCATGTATTCATTGTTTTTCTAGTTTCCTCCCTAGACCTCCATCATATTTAAAAAAAAAACATCCATTAGATATCCCTTCTAGATTAATTTGTAAATTTTTCGGTAGAAAACGGCCGGTTCTTCCAACATTACAGACTCACTATCGGTCGCCAGGGAAAAAATCGACACCTAAATAGCACGAAAGGTAAATATTGACGAAGAAATGGGGCGAAAGGTCTTAAATCGACTAACTAATGGGGCAAACATCTTAACATCTGAAAACTAATGGGGTTAAACATGAGGGAGAAAGTGGTCCATACAAACGGCTCATCCCCCCTTAAAGAGAGAAATGTAAGGGGTGTGGGAGAGTGTGGCAGTACGGTAGTAAACTTTAACCTTCAATTAAGCAAAGGTATATATTTTGCTCCCAACACCTCCATCAACCTTTATAAAAATACTTCAAAGACCTCCCATCAAGATAAATGTGTACATATTTTCGGTAGAAAACTGTCCTGGCCGAAGGTCGGTGCCTCCTAAATTACAGGCTCGCTGTTGCTCGCCATGAAAAACTCGGCGCCTAAATTGCACGAAAGATTTGAAAATTGGCAGATGTGGGTCGAAAGGGATTAAAATCGCCAAACTAATTCGGCGAACGTCTTAACATTTCCAATCTAATGAGACTGAACAAGAGGGAGAAGGGGGTCCAAAATATAAACCCTTAAGTGAGACATATACACACACAGTAGGGTGTGGGATTGAGTGAGTGAGTGAGTGTGTGTGTGTATGTATACTGTATATGTGTGTGTGTGTGTGTGTGTGTGTGTGTGTGTGTGTGTGTGTGTGTGTGTGTGTGTGTGTGTGTGTGTGCGAGCGTGCGTGTGTGTGTGTATGTACGTGTGTGTGTGTGTGATGGAAAAGTGAGGTATAAGCCGTGAGGGAAGTTGTGGTGGTGGTGGGAGGGGGAGGGACGGGGGGGAGACCCAGCTTTGTGGGGAAGTTTGACCACCAGCTCTATCAGGGGCGGCCAGGAGAGTTTAGGTAGGTGGGTGGTGGGGGAGGGGGGAGGGTAGGGGGGGGGGGGCAGAGAAGGGGTACATACACTGGCAAAAATCAAGGGTAATATAAAAAGGTTATCAAAGTGTATGTTGGGGGAAAGGGGGGCAGAGACAAGGGGCACACACACTGGCAACAATTTTGGGTAACATACAGTTTATTAAATAGGGAACCAGTATCAACAGGTACCGTATATAACATCAATGGGTACTCTTTGAAATGATTGACCTGTTCATCCTTATATCAGATAGGTTAATTAGCTCTATAGGGATATATTATTAGCCCGCTGTAAGTGCATCGCAAGTGCATCTAGTTTTTGTGTTCTACTTTCCACCAACTTTCCTCCTTCCTTCCACCTGTACTTACTCCTCCCCTCCCCTGCGTATGTAGAATGATGGGAACTCAGGTATCCTACACTCGGATACCATAGTCTCTAGCCCACTCCTCTCTGGCAAGAGGTGAGGCCAGGACTCTTTCTGGACGGCTGCCCACAGTGATGGTTAAGGGTGGGGTTGAGGGGAGAGGGCAACGCACACACGAATACACTGTGAAGCATTTGTGTGAAGCAATCCAGGAAGCTATCTTTGTTGGTTACTTTCTTGTAGTTATTTGATATTTGTCTGCATCATTTCGCATTATTTAAAATCCTACCGTATATTCCATACTATTGAGAACAAAATGGGAGAATACGATAACAGTGAATTAAAATAAGATACATATAGGGGATGGGAGACTAAGATAACAGTGAATTATAATAAGATACATATAGGGGATGGGAGACTAAGATAACAGTGAATTAATATAAGATAAATATAGGGGATGGGAGACTAAGATAACAGTGAATTAAATTAAGATACATATAGGGGATGGGAGACTAAGATAACAGTGAATTAAATTAAGATAAATATAGGGGATGGGAGACTAAGATAACAGTGAATTAAATTAAGATACATATAGGGGATGGGAGACTAAGATAACAGTGAATTAATATAAGATAAATATAGGGGATGGGAGACTAAGATAACAGTGAATTAAATTAAGATACATATAGGGGATGGGAGACTAAGATAACAGTGAATTATAATAAGATACATATAAGGGATGGGAGACTAAGATAACAGTGAATTAAATTAAGATACATATAGGGGATGGGAGACTAAGATAACAGTGAATTATAAGATAGAAATATATGGTGTGTGGGAAATTTAAGTTAAGGGGCTAGTGGCTGGTGTTATGGTCTATTAATTAATGTATTCATTTATTTTTAATTTTCCTCGCTAGACCTCCATCAAGCTTAGAAAAACACAAAACACCACCTAGACCCCCCTTCAAGATAAATTTGTAAATTTGTCGGTAGAAAAATGTCCCGGCCAAAGCCGGTTCCTCTTAACATTACAGGCTCGTTATTGCTCGCCAGGAAAAAATCGACCGCTAATTGGCTCGAAAGGTCTTAAAATTGACAACGAAATGGGGCGTAAGGTGTTAAAATCACCAAACTAATGGGCCGGACGTCTTAAAACCTCAAAACTAATGGGGCTAAATACGAGGGAGAAAAGGGTCCATAAAAACAACCACCTCCCCCTTAAGTCGATTATAAGAGAGCAAAATATATGGTCTGGGAGTGTGAGGGAGAACTAACATAAAATCGTCAATTTAAGGGGAGATGGTTCACTTTTTGGGCGATTTGTGCATGTATTCATTGTTTTTCTAGTTTCCTCCCTAGACCTCCATCATATTTAAAAAAAAAACATCCATTAGATATCCCTTCTAGATTAATTTGTACATTTTTCGGGAGAAAAAGGCCGGTTCTTCCGACATTACAGACTCACTATCGGTCGCCAGGGAAAAAATCGACACCTAAATAGTACGAAAGGTAAATATTGACGAATAAATGGGGCGAAAGGTCTTAAATCAACTAACTAATGGGGCAAACATCTTAACATCTGAAAACTAATGGGGTTAAACATGAGGGAGAAAGTGATCCATACAAACGGCTCATCCCCCCTTAAAGAGAGAAATGTAAGGGGTGTGGGAGAGTGTGGCAGTACGGTAGTAAACTTTAACCTTCAATTAAGCAAAGGTATATATTTTGCTCCCAACACCTCCATCAACCTTTATAAAAATACTTCAAAGACCTCCCATCAAGATAAATGTGTACATATTTTCGGTAGAAAACTGTCCTGGCCGAAGGTCGGTGCCTCCTAAATTACAGGCTCGCTGTTGCTCGCCATGAAAAACTCGGCGCCTAAATTGCACGAAAGATTTGAAAATTGGCAGATGTGGGTCGAAAGGGATTAAAATCGCCAAACTAATTTGGCGAACGTCTTAACATTTCCAATCTAATGGGACTGAACAAGAGGGAGAAGGGGGTCCAAAATATAAACCCTTAAGTGAGACATATACACACACAGTAGGGTGTGGGATTGAGTGAGTGAGTGTGTGTGTGTGTGTATGTATACTGTATATGTGTGTGTGTGTGTGTGTGTGTGTGTGTGTGTGTGTGTGTGTGTGTGTGTGTGTGTGTGTGCGTGCGAGCGTGCGTGTGTGTGTGTGTGTATGTACGTGTGTGTGTGTGTGATGGAAAAGTGGGGAAAATCCCGGGAGGAAAGTTGTGGTGGGGGGGGGGGGGGGGGGGGGGGGGGGGAGACACAGCTTTGTGGGGAAGTTTGACCACCAGCTCTATCAGGGGCGGCCAGGAGAGTTTAGGTAGGTGGGTGGTGGGGGAGGGGGGAGGGTAGGGGGGGAGGGGGGGGGGCAGAGAAGGGGTACATACACTGGCAAAAATCAAGGGTAATATAAAAAGGTTATCAAAGTGTATGTTGGGGGAAAGGGGGGCAGAGACAAGGGGCACACACACTGGCAACAATTTTGGGTAACATACAGTTTATTAAATAGGGAACCAGTATCAACAGGTACCGTATATAACATCAATGGGTACTCTTTGAAATGATTGACCTGTTCATCCTTATATCAGATAGGTTAATTAGCTCTATAGGGATATATTATTAGCCCGCTGTAAGTGCATCGCAAGTGCATCTAGTTTTTGTGTTCTACTTTCCACCAACTTTCCTCCTTCCTTCCACCTGTACTTACTCCTCCCCTCCCCTGCGTATGTAGAATGATGGGAACTCAGGTATCCTACACTCGGATACCATAGTCTCTAGCCCACTCCTCTCTGGCAAGAGGTGAGGCCAGGACTCTTTCTGGACGGCTGCCCACAGTGATGGTTAAGGGTGGGGTTGAGGGGAGAGGGCAACGCACACACGAATACACTGTGAAGCATTTGTGTGAAGCAATCCAGGAAGCTATCTTTGTTGGTTACTTTCTTGTAGTTATTTGATATTTGTCTGCATCATTTCGCATTATTTAAAATCCTACCGTATATTCCATACTATTGAGAACAAACATATGCAATATTTTCTTTAGCATGAGTAAGTATAAACACCGGTGTGAACCATTAGTTATTAGGTAGTGCAGTTCCTATTATTAGCAAAATTGAAGTTCAGGGAAGGCTTCAAAATAGATCAGTATAGATATGGCAGACTGGAATACACACACACTCACAGAGAGAGAGAGAGAAGGATAGTGTATGCGAGTATGTGTGTGTGGGGGGGGGGGGGTAACAGACTGGGAGGCAGAGACACGGGGAGAGTGGTGAGAGGCAAAGAGGGAGTGAGATAGAGTGAAAGGGAGGGGTTGGAAAGGAAATATGGAATAGGAATACGATAGAACTTCATTAGAAACATTTGTGGGCGTGTGTGTGGGTGTGAATAACTAATCAAAGTCATATATGTCATTGGTAACTTTCTGAATTATATCTTTCATATAGGGTAATTAGTATAACAATTTAAAGATTTTCATTATCCTTACTGTTAGAGAAGTTTCATTCCTACGCAGGTAAATCAATACCCATGAATACAACTTCAGTTGTATGTTGCAGGTTGTGTGATTCGTAGTGTTCACTTTAAACCTACAGTACGCGCGTGGATTGTTTTGATAGAAGCATATGTTTCCTCTATACATAATAATGTTAACATTAATTGTGAGATGAAAAAGTAAAGTAATAAGAACATAAGAAAATGAGAGTCTGCAAAAAGCCGATCGGCCCATACAAGGCAGATCCCTGTCACACCCAACCCCAATTACAAAGCCCAATTATAGGCCCAACTCACTAATACCTTGAGTACTGCCCCCACCAAAATGGTCAGGGATTAACACAAGATTACGGGGGTCTGCTGAGCGCCGATTGGCCCACACCTGGTAGATCCCCCTCACACCCAACCCATCTCGTCCATATGCCTATCTAATTTTATCTTAAAGCTCCCTATCGTTCTTGATCCCACTATATCACTTGGTAGCCTATTCCACCCATCTACAACTCTGTTACCAAACCAATATTTTCCTATATCTTTTCTGAAACGAAATTTATCTAATTTGAAACCATTTGTACGAGTTCTTTCTTTCGCTATCACCAAATATATACCAAGACAATATATATTAACCTACATTTATATGAATATAAATAGTAAGCCATTAATATGAACTCAGAGAGAGATACATGGAAAAATTAGTATATCAGTTAAATCTTGGCTATGGCACTTGTATCTAAGTAATAATAATAATAATAAATAAAGTTGCAAGCAACGTTGTCCGGGGTTCGAGCGGTTTTGCAAGCAGGGTATTGTGTTGGATACAAATACTGTGTCACAGATATCAAAAGATAATTTAACTTATCGGGCATGGAGAAACTACAGAGGAACAGATTGTGCAAACAAACATGAGCGAGAGAGGGAGAGATTGGCTGTATAAGGGATCTGCCTCTATTTGTTTAGTAACAGAGTTGTAGATATGTGGAATAGGCTACCGAGTGCTATAATGGGATAAAAAACAATAGAGCTTCAACTTGAAATTAGATAGAACGAGAGGGGTTGGGTGTAAAAGGGATCTGCCATGTGTAGGTCAATTGGCTCTCTGCAGACTCCCGTTTCCTTATTTTGTTTATGTTCTCATTTGTGAGGGAGAGAGAGAGTATGCCAAGAGAGAATAGGATGTCGTAAACGTAAGTAAGATAGCGATAAATATGAGAGAGAGAGAGAGAGAGAACGCGGGATGGATTGGGTGTGAAAGGGATCTGACATGTGTGGGCCAATCGGCTCTCTGCAAACTCCGGTTTTCTTATGTTCTCATTTGTGAGAGAGACAGAGACTAGGATGTCATAAATGTAAGGAAGACAGATAAATGAGAGAGTTTTTATGAGATGGGTTGGGTGTGAAAAGGATCTGTCTTGTGTAGGCCAATTGGCTCTCTACACACTCCCATTTTCTTATGTTCCTATTTCTTACAATTGTGTTTTGGTTGCAGGTATATGATAACAGGGATGTATAGTAAGTAGTGTAAATAACAGGTAACATTTATGAGATTGGTTGGGTGTGAAAGGGATCTGCCTTATATGGGCCACTTGGCTCTGCAGACTCCCATTTTCATCTTGGTTGCATGTGTAAGGGATCTGCCTCATTTGCACCGGTGTGCAAACAAACAAGAGCGAGAGAGAAAGAGATTGGCTGTGTAAGGGATCTGCCTCTATTCGCTTGGTATAAGAGTTGTAGATATGTGGAATAGGCTACCGAGTGCTAATTTTCATCTTGGTAGCATATGTAAGGGATCTGCCTCATTTGTACAAGTGTGCAAATAAGAGAGAGATAGAGAGAGAGAGAGAGATTGGCTGTGTAAGGGATCTGCCTCTCTCGTAACAGAGTCGTAGATATGTGAAATAGGCTACCTAGTGCTATAGTGGGATCAAGAACAATAGAGAATTTCAAGATAAAATCAGATAGTCATATGGACGAAATAGGTTGGATGTGAAAGGGATCAGTGGCGGATCCAGCTCAGGCTTAAGGGGGGGGGGGCTGATATACATGAGGGGCGCCATAATTCACACAATATTCTTTATATGTATTGTATTTCAGATAAAATGCAGTATATACAGAGGGGAGGTGTGGCAGAGTGGTCTTGCCACTGGCCTGGTAATCCAAAGGTCCCGGGTTCAAATCCCGATGTATCAATGGGAAGATATTATTGGGATGGAATTTGTGCTGTACCTAGTATCAGTGCATTACCACAAAGACCACCGAAAACGCTAATAAAATACCCTCATTGTCAGTGGTGGGCGTGGGCGCTCCGATTTGGCGCTCTGCGTTCTGCGATCCGGTGCGCACTACCAATATAGAGGAGCGAGGAGCGGCAAAAATCTGAACTCGGAGTGCAGGTGCGGAGCAGCTTGAATTTCGCGCTCTTTTCTGGCGCTCCGGAAGCGATTTTTCCTGTCAACAACAGGTTCAAGAACGTCATTATCGTGTACAGTCATCGTACGGTGTTACTCACGGTGTTAGTGAACTGTGATACAGTGATACTATGATAGTGACAGACTGACAGTGTTACAGTTGTTAACTTGTTACTGACTTTTTTTGGCTTTTGCTAACGCTAAGTAAACCTTACGGGCAAGTTACTTACGGCTTACGAAGGGGCCTATTTTAATAAATTATTAATGATAACATCATATCAATCATATCATATTATGATATTAAATTATTAATCGTTTAATCATGTAATCAACTAATCATGTTGTTATTGTATTGTTAGGCTTGTTAGCTTGATAAGTTTAACTGTTTAAGTTTCTCAGTTTGGACAGTTTCTATAATTCTTTATGTCATATCATAGATATCAATGGACAGTCACAATGTCACAATGATATCAATCATATCATTGATATGACAAAGAATTACAGAAACTGAGAAAGTGAGAAACTTAAACTTCAGAAAGACACCATGACTTGAGTTTTTTTTAGTTTTTTTAATTTTTTTAATTTAATGAAGTGAAAGACAAAGGATTGTATTAATTTAGGTAAATAATTAAATAACTTCTAGAAGCTGTTTTTTACTTTTTTTTATTATATACCTATTTTTGGGAGCGCAGAGCGGGAAGTGCAACGGGTCGGCTGACCAAAGGAGCGCGTGAGCGCTGCCGCATTACCTTATGTCTGAGGAGCGCGGAGCGCTGCCGCATTACCGGTCCCACCGGAGCGCGCCCACCACTGCTCATTGTTCCCTGATTTTTTTTTTTTTTTTTTTTTTTTTTCTATATTCCAACTAACTTCCTCTCGGGCATAGGCTGAGAGCCTTAACATTCACCGCTTTACAATGAACAGTGAAGCCCGTGAGGTCTTGTTCCAGTCTAGGGAGTGAGACATGTGAAGCACGTAGAGTACAACGAGCACCTGCCATCTTGCCTTTCACATGAGGCACGGTGCTCACTCATGGCCCGAAATGACCCCATCTCTGAAGCCACCTCGTTCCTGTGCTTCACTGTCTCACCCCATACACTCGGACTCTCACACTTACACACACACAACGCCACCTGTTGAGCAGATAACTCACCAGGCATTGCACCCCTATAGCATATTTTGAATACGGGAATATTTATACGGGGGGGCGGCCGCCCCCCCCCCCCCTGGACCCGCCACTGAAAGGGATCTGCCTTTTGTGGGCCACTTGTCTCTCTGCAGATTCCCATGTTCATCTTAGTTGCATGTGTAAGGGATCTGCCTCATTTGTACCGGTGTGCAAGCAAACGAGCGACAGAGAGAGACTGGGTGTGTAAGGGATCTGCCTCTATTCATTTAGTAACAGAGTTGTAGATATGTGGAATAGGCTACCGAGTCCTATAGTGGGATCAAGAACAATAGAGTTCAACATAAAATTAGATAGGACGAGATGGGTTGGGTGCGAAAGGCTGCCACGGGCGTGTCTGGCCACCATTTTGGATATCATATCAAAAGTTGCCCAATACAAAAATGCAACTTGTGTCAAAGTTTGGTTCCGATCCGACAAGCAGTTCCAGAGTTATTGCGTAACAAACGGACTATATATATTTTTATGGAAGCGTGCAATACTTCTTGAACCCCTGATAATGTTGCTTGCTGTTAGAGGGAGGAGGAAAGGTAAGTAACACCACACCAAAAATTGTCAAAACTTTGAAGGTCTAGAACTTTGTTATTAAACAAAGCATTAGGCAAAGGGAGGAATTGTTAAAAACCTTAGCCAATACTCTGTTATTCACCAAAAATAAATTTGAATTATCATTATTATTTGGTAGGGTAGGTATGTATAGGTAGGTTGTCTAAATAATTGGTGGAATTCGTACGGACTCAAACTGTTTTGAGAGAGTTAAATAAAAAAAATAATAGATCTGAATAATAAATCGACTATGTTATTAAGCAAAACTGGGGGATGCGTGGAAGCCTATAGACTGTAGACGGTAAACTTTGTGTGGGTAGCGAATACGGTTTTAAGGGTCGTTTAAGAATAGACAGTTTTCAATGCTGCGGCCAAACTATTCCACCCATTTATATTCTTTTGGTATCAAAACGTTCGGAATCGGGAGCCTCACCCAACTACGCAAACATGGCTTTGATCATCGACGTAGTTTTCAAGATGTGGAATTTTAAGTGGAATTAGAGTTTTTTTTTAAGATTGCCGGAAAATAACCCACGTGCAAAAGCAAAACCTTCTCTATAACATTTGCGGAGCAGTAGTAGTGGGGTCCATATGCCAAAGCCCAATCATTTCCTATGAGTGGGAGAGACGGTATTTAGGCGTCAAATGTTTCGGGAAATCGGCTGCCACGGACCTGTTTGGCTGCCATGCCGGATGTTTAGCATATCAAAAGTTGCCCAATACAAAAACGCACCTCTTGTGAAAGTTTGATCCCGATCCAAAAAGCTGTTCTGGAGTTATTGCATAAAAACTGGCGTGTAAGAATAATTTGGATGAATAAGGGGGTTTAATGATTACAATAGGGGTTCCCCGTAGGGGTCGAACCCCTAATAATCTTAGATAAATGTCATACTTATTTGTGAGGCTAAGGCAGGATTCAAAGACCTCAAATGCTTCACAGTGTGTTCGTGTGTGCGTTTCCCTCTCTCCTCAACCCCACACCTAACTATCACTGTGGGCCGCCGTCCAGTAAGGGTCCTGGCCTCCCCTCTTGCCAGAGAGGAGTGGGCTAGAGACTATGGTATCCGAGTGTACCTTACGGTCGTATAGCCTCGTAGTTAAGGTAGAATATGCATTCTACTGTATGTAGGTCAAGAAAAAACATGTAGATCTTCAGCCTCACGGCTGTAGGTGAACAATAAACCAACAATTATTATTTACATTTAATCAATGTTTAAACCTAAAGACACTGTTATTACAATTTGCATTGATAAAATATGTTCTGCTGTTCAATAGATCCTTTTTTCCTACTTTCCTCCTCCTCTCCACCTTCACTTACTCCTTTCCCCCTCCCCACTAACCTATTCATTGCTATGGGTCGGGTGTGAGTGTGTGTGGGACCTAACTTTACCATCCCCCCTGTTCCACCACACCTAATCCAACACACTGCTATACCTATTGGGTATAATGTAATATTTCTCTTTGCTCTTCTTACCTTCTTCTCTCCCACCTCTCTTTTTTCCTTTTCCTCCTCCCCCCCCCCCCCCCCCCTCACCTTTTCTCTTCCTCCTCCTCGTCCACCTCACTTTCCTCTTCTTCATCCTCTTCCACTCTTCCATCCTTGTATTCCTCTCCTCCATCCCACACCTCTACCTTTCCCCTCTTCCCCCTCCTCACTAACCATTCATTGTTATGGGCCGGGTTCGAGTGTGTGGGGTTTAACTTGAAAAACCCCACCCCCGTACCACCACACTTCCAAGTAGTATGAATATCGAATATATATCTTGTTCTGTAGGTTTCACAAAATAATCGTCAACGTTCTTCGGTGAAGTATTAATTTTGACTACGTTTGTCCTTATAAAAAATAAAAATAAAAATAAAAACACAAACAGACACACATGCACGTACACATACACACACACAACGAATTGTTGAATATTACTCGCCCTGTTATACAGTCATTATGTTGCGTCTTGTACTTCTATTTTCATTGCAGTATTTATTGCAGATTTTGTTGGAAATACCTTTGATTGATTATATATATTGGCATTATTTCCACTGTCTTCGTAGCGCAATGGATAAATGCACTGAATTTCGGTGTGAGCATCCTAGGTTCGAATCCCTGGACTGCCACATGTATTTGTTGATTTCATTAATTGAGTTTAGGAGTAAAGTCGGTTGGTGGAGGGAACATAATAATTAATTCGCCCAAAACAAGAACATCTGTTATTTGTTTTTGGTAGTTCGGCCTAAGAGCGAAACATGTGTTTTGAACAAATATACAGTATAATAAAAAAAAAAAACTTCATTAGGCTAGTAGCACACCATATATATAATGTTCTAACTATATGATTAAGGGAGCCCACCTCGCTTTTTTTCTCTTTCTCTCCCTCTCTCTTTGGCTTGTATCCAATCGGCCCCATTCAGCTTACTGTTTTAAGACGTTTACCTCCATCCAGGTGTCAATATTTTCCTGGCGAGCGGTAGCGAGCCAGCATATATATATATATTTTTTTTTACAGCAAGATAATTTTGTACATTTTTCGATAGAAAAATTTCTCCGGCGAAGCCGGATTTCTCCATACAATGCTGGTTCGCTATCGATCGCCAGGAAGAAATTGACACCTGAATGGTGATAAACGTCTTAAAACAGTTGGCTGAATGGGGTCGAATGGATACAAGCCAAAGAGAGAGGGAGAGAAAGATTAAAAAAAAGCGAAGTGGGCTCCCTTAACACTCCACGAGCGGCTAGGTCGGTAAATTCTACTACCGTACCTGGCAAGCGGGTGGTTTTACCCTAAACGACCTCGTTTCCGTGCTCTTTTTCATTTATAAACAAGAGCCAGAGCGTAATACAATTATGTATCCCTGAAAGGGCGATAAATGAGCTTTCCAATGACACCAGAGCCATCCTTCTACGACCACGCGTTCTCTTGCAACGATCGTGCAAGACGAGTGCAAAATCCCTAAAATACGGTAATATCCTTACATAATTCCCTGTGTAGTGAGGCAGTGAGTGTGGATGTGTGTGGAGGGAACGTCAGTAGTCGCGCGGGACCCGTGCCGAGCGGTCATGAGCCGACCTACGCTCCTCCCGTCGCTCGTCTCTCTCTCAGAGCCATTATTGCTCAAAAATTGCACACAGACTTAAGTCGGGCCCCGCCACTTAGTCCTTGGTTCTCTAGGCTGACTTAAGTCGGGTCCCGCTAAACAAGGGTTAAATGTTGATGTTATTTACGTTAGGAGGCATTACAAGTTATACATCACAACATGAACTACATACATACCGTACCAGGTAGCTTGATTATTATAAGCTAACTTTTATGATCAGCATTTAAGGGGAGGCAGTTGGTTTTTCGAGCTCTCCTCGTCCCTCATGTTTAGCCCTATTAGTTATGAGATTTCAAGACATTCGCCCCATTAGTTTGGGGATTTTCAGACCTTTTGCCCCATTTATTTGCCAATACTAAGACCTTTCGTGCAATTTAGAAGTCGATATTTTTCCTGGCAAGCGATAGCGAGCCTGTATTTGAAGAGGAATCGGCCTTCGGCCGGGAAATTTTTCTACCGAAAAATGTAAAAATATATATCGAAGGGGGGTCTTGTGGGTGTTTTTTAAAAGTGTGATAGAAGCTTAGAGAGCAAACTAAACCCCCTACTTAAACCATTGAGCCGAACCAGTAAATTATGCTGCACAATACCGTCTGAGCTCCCTTAAATCATTGCCGGTATCTGTGTAAGCACGGTGATATAATTTGAATTTCATTTTGGCAAACATTATACAATTTATGGAGCTTAGGAAGTACCGCAGGGAACACATGGTTTCATGGGCCATATTCAACTTTTTACATTCATATTATTTTTAACCAACCCACCAATTAACCCTTTGAGTACCAGCAACGTGTGTTATGTTATATTCTAGCTACATTTAGACGATTTTATGAAGCTTAGGAAGGATATATGGCAGCAGAAACGATTAGGCCTAGGCAAATTGAGTTTGTCTGTAGTCGCCTAATGGGTAAACAGTCTTTCCCAAGCTAAGTAAAATCGTCTAATAGTCTCCAGATTATAATGAAAAGGACGTCATCGGTACTGTACGAGTTAAAGGGGGATGGTTAACTTTTTGGGAGATTTTTGCATGTATTCATTATTTTTCTAGTTTCCTCCCTAGACCTCCATCAAATTTAAAAAAACATCCACTAGATCCCCCTTCTAGATTAATTTGTAAATTTTTCGGTAGAAAAATGTCCCAGCCGAAGGCCGGTTCTTCCAACATTACAGGTTCACTATCGTTCGCCAGGGAAAAAATCGACACCTAAATAGCACGAAAGGTCTAAATATTGACGAAGAAATGGGGCGAAAGGTCTTATAATCGACTAACTAATGGGGCAAACATCTTAAGTTAAACTAATGGGACTAAACACGTGGGCGAAAGTGGTCCAGAAAACCGGCCCATCCCCCCTTAACCCCTCTTTGGCGGCACCCGGCTATAGTCGGACAAGAGAACCCCAACCTAAAGAGCGTGGCCCGGCTATAGTCGCATGCAATTTTGAGCACGTAATGTGCTCTGAGAGAGAGCCGAGTGGTGGGAGGAGCATAGGTTCCCTCTGACCGGTCGGCACGGCTACCGCGCGACAACTGAGGCCCCCTCCACACTCATCCTTACTCACTACCTCACTACACAGGGAATTATGTAAGGAAATTACCGTATTTTAGGGATTTTGCCTTCGTCTTGCACGATTGTTGCAAGAGAACGCGTGGTCGTAGAAGGATGGTTCTGGTGTCATTGGAAAGCTCAATTATCGCCCTTTCAGGGATACATAATTGTATTACACTCTGGCTCTTGTTTATGCATGAAAAAGAGCACGGAAATAAGCTCGTTTAGGGTAAAAAAACCCGCTTGGCAGGTAGTAGAAGTTACCGCCTAGGCCGCTCATAAGGTGTTAACTTACAAATAAACCTAATTAATGGAAGGAACGTCTAATAAGAACCAAACTATAAACAAAAAGGCTTCATCGTATACTGAACATTTTATAACTGCACTGTATATTCGTGTCCTCAAAATGGCGTCTCTTAAGGGGGAGGTATTCGCTTTTTTTGGACCTCCTTCTCCCTCATGTTTAGTATAATAGTTTTGACATTTTAAGACGTTCGTTCCGTTAGTTTGGCGATTTTGAGACTTTTCGCTTCATTTCTTTGTCAATGTTAAGACTTTTCGTGCCATTTAGGTGTCGATTTTTTCCTGGCAAGCGATAGCGATCCTCTAATTTTAGAAGGAACTGGCCTTTGGCCGGAACGTTTTTTTTACCGAAAAGTGTAAAAAATTACCTGAAAGGGGGTCTAGGGGGTATCTTTTTAAAGCTTGATGGAGGTCTAGCGAGGAAACTAAAAAACAAAAACAAAACCACTAGGCAAATAATATATATATATATATAAATGTAAAAAAAACAAGCACTATCCCCTAAAAAAGGTTGTCCGGTTGCTGGTTGGAAAACGGGGGCCGTGAGGTAAATCTAATATATTACGTCGCTTTAAGCCTAATTTCCGCGGAATAATATTTTGTAGCAGAACTGACACACTTTTGGGGAGGGGGGCATCGATCAGAAATGAGTTCAGGCAGTCCTACCCTGAAATTCACGGATAAAAAGTCTGAAATGGCTCCTGAATAACTCGACAAGTAGGCTAATATTTCACAACCATTCCCTCTGGTATAATTTAAATAATCGATTCAACTATAGTCCTTTTTTCAAGGTGTCAAAGAAAAGCAGAATTCATTATCTTTTGTTTTTATTATATGTAAAAATAAGAGTGAGGTTTATAGTTTTATCTTTTGTTTTTATTATACGGTATGTAAAAATAAGAGTGAGGTTTATAGTTTTATCTTTTGTTTTTATTATACGGTATGTAAAAATAAGAGTGAGGTTTATAGTTTTATCTTTTGTTTTTATTATATGTAAAAATAAGAGTGAGGTTTATAGTTTTATCTTTTGTTTTTTATTATATGTAAAAATAAGAGTGAGGTTTATAGTTTTATCTTTTGTTTTTATTATATGTAAAAATAAGAGTGAGGTTTATAGTTTTATCTTTTGTTTTTTATTATATGTAAAAATAAGAGTGAGGTTTATAGTTTTATCTTTTGTTTTTATTATATGTAAAAATAAGAGTGAGGTTTATAGTTCAAATTATGTCTTTGGAAGTTCCTTTCAGACTCATATGACACAGAGGTTGCCAGATTAGTATTAAGAAATAGAGTTCTCTCACTCTTATAATTACCGGTACCTCTCCAAAATTAGTTTTCTGCTCACAGCTAACTCAAAGACAACTGCAGAGGTTGAAGTAACTAAACTAAAGGTTTCTAAATACCCCTGATGGTAACAAAGGCTTTAAAGTATCCCTAATGGGCTCAAAATCGCGTCATATGTCGGAGAGGGTTAAAATAGCCGAGACAATGTTATTTCCTGTAAATGTTCTTGCATTCCTTCCCATATTCATTCAAGTCATCAAACAAAACTGCTCCGGTGTGACACCTTTTTTTGTTTTAAGGGGACACTAACTGCTTTGGCCTATAAATTCATTCATTTATAAATTCTTAGTTTCCTCGCTAGACATCCCTCAAACTTAGAAAAACATCCCCTAGACCCCCCTCAAGATAAATTTGTACATTTTTCGGTAGAAAAATTTCCAGGTCGAAGGCCGATTCCTCTTACAATTACAGGCTCGCTATCGCTCGCCAAGAAAAAATCGACACCTAAATGGCACGATAGGTCTTAAAATTTATAACGAAATGGGAGGAAAGGTCTTAAAATCGCCAAACAAATGGCCCGAACGTCTAAAAATCTAAAAACTAATGGGACTTAACACGAGGGAGAAAGGGGACCAGAAAAACGACCGTCTCCCCTTAACCTGACGAATTTACACTTGGTCACAGTGAGCTAAAGAACTCTACTTCAAGCTAATTGACCACTTCTGAGTTACAGGCTATAAGGAAGTTGGATGTGTTTACATTGATATTTAGAAGAACTACAAGCTAAAATGCGGTTGTAGTACATTTATATATACATACAACTAAATTCAACACACGTTTTATCCATTAGCCATCTATTTTATTATTGTATGTCTGTTGAATATCGATGTTTTCGGAACCAACTTCCTTATAGCCTGAAACTCGCAAGTGGTTAATTGGCTGATGGTACCGGTACTGTGCCTTTAGGAGAGATGTCTCCTACAAAGCTTAGCCAATTCAATACGATGTTCGTTTAGTGGTTATCATTGATATTTTCTACTGGCTAAGTATAAACAATTCAATTCAATTCAAAATCCGAGTAACGTCTTTCAGCTTAACAAACCTGAAACATATACTAGCCTATACAGTACCATCGGGCAAGTGCAAATTCTCCACAAAAAAAAATATATATATACTGTATATATGCCGGTATAATTATATATATATATATATATATATATATATATATATATATATATATATATATATATATATATATACTGTTTATATATATATATATATAATACAAATACAAATAAAACGAATACAAAAAATACAAAAAATATATACGGTATCGTATTTGTTTTCACTTGACGGAAAATGTAATCCCTTAACATAGGATTTCTCGATACGTCAAGGAAAAAAATAAAGTACTATGCTGAGATAATGGAGATAGATTGGGAACCCCGACAGGTCCTTCTCAAGTTAAACATTATGATCTGGGTGTAGTCGGACTCGAAGTTGAATATAAATGGGCGTAATCTGATTGACAGGGTTTTATCCTGAGAGAGAGAGAGAGAGAGAGAGAGAGAGAGAGAGAGAGAGAGAGAGATACAAAGAGAAAGAAAGAAACAGAAAGAAAGAGAAAGAAAGAAAGAAAGAAAGAAAGAAAGAAAGAAAGAAAGAAAGAAAGAAAGAAAGAAAGAAAGAAAGAAAGAAAGAAAGAAAGAAAGAGAGAGAGAGAGAGAGAGAGACAAAAAAAAAAGAGAGGGAGAGAGGGTGTGCGGTGTGTGTGTGAGAGAGAGAGGTGTGCGAATGAGAGTAAGCGAAGCCAGAATTGGGAGCGGTGGTTGGCCTAGGAAATTAAACGAGGGCCACACCTCAACCTACCTTGCCCCCCCCCACTCTAAGCTTGGCAGTCTTAGGGTTGGCTACGAAATAATCTCCCTAGCTAATCCCACCCCTGGAGCCTGTATATCTCCCCACAAGCCCTGCACATCTCTCCCGGCTTCATATATGCAATCTCTTTTAATCTCCTTCTGTAATTCACTTTCGACAATATTCTATCTCTAAATACAGTATATCTATCCATTGTTTTTTCTCTCTCTCTCTCTCTCTCTCTCTCTCTCTCTCTCTCTCTCTCTCTCTCTCTCTCTCTCTGTATATATATATATATATATATATATATATATATATATATATATATATATTTATATATACAGTATATATAGGCATATACAGTATATATATATATATATATATATATATATATATATATATATATAGATATATATATACAGTATATATATATATTTATATAGATATAGATATATAGATATATTTATATATATATAGATATATAGATATATATATACAGTATATATATTATAGTAGTATTATAGTATTTATAAATCTAGAGAGCACACACACACATTCTTACATATTCTCTCTCTCTCTCTCTCTCATCTTGTTCAAAACAGTTTCATTATCTCCCCTTAACAGACTATATCACCTATTTTCTGTCTCTTTGATCGTGTACTCATTTCATCTTTCTGTCTCCTATTGTATGTCTCTTTGATCATGTTAGTATCCTTCTCTTCTCTTTTATTACTGGTTATCTCCTTTCTTCCTTTCCTATCCGAAGTTCCATGTCAGTTTTTACATACTGATTTGTTTATTTTTCCAACTGTTTCAAAGCCAGCGTAAGCTGGAGGGAGTGGTGGGTGAGGAGGAACCTTCTGCAAGACTACCCTTTTCTTTACCTAGTAGTTAGCAGCTTAGCTGTTTTGATATCCAAACTGCCCCGTAAAGGCCCAATAAGTCTGTTGCAGTTTGTAAGTCCTTTGTATTCCTCCTCCTCCTCCTCTTCTTCCTCCTCCTCCTCCTTCTTCTTCTTGTTCATCTTCCATCACAGCCTCCTTGTCTTCCATGCAAAATTATACATTATATCGTATACATATTTCCCGGACTTGTGACAACACACTTCTCCCTTCCCGTCATCTTGGCACATCCTTTCCTTGCCTTGCCCTTGACACACTCTCTCCTCGTTTATGACACACTCTGCCACTTCTGACACCCTTTCGTACCACATTTGGCATAATCTTAACCCTTCTTCCGCTACACTTTTCTAATTCTTGGACACACTCGCAAAACTTTTCTAATTCATGGACACATTTGCAACACTTTTCTAATTCTGGGACTCACTGGCAACTCTTTTCTAATTCTGGGACTCACTCGCAACACTTTTCCAATTCTGGAACACACTCGCGACACTTTTCTAATTCTGGAACACACTCGCAAAACTTTTCTAATGCTGTGACACTCACAACACTTTTCTAATTCTGTGACACATTCGCAACACTTTTCTAATTCTGTGACACACTCGCAACACTTTTCTAATTCTGTGACACACTCGCAACACTTCTAATTCTGTGACACACTCGCAACACTTTTCTAATTCTGGGACACACTCGCAACACTTTTCTAATTCTGGGACACACTCGCAACACTTTTCTAATTCTGTGACACACTCGCAACACTTTTCTAATTCTGGGACACACTCGCAACACTTTTCTAATTCTGGGACACACTCGCAACACTTTTCTAATTCTGGAACACACTCGCAACACTTTCGAATTCTGTGAGACACTCGCAACACTTCATATACAGTGCACTAACCACCCTTATGACACACTTTCCTCTGCTCCTGACACAATAACGTGACACTTCCGGCCCATCTGCATGACACGTATGACACAGTTTTCCCCTGTTCTCACACACTTTATCTTCTACATATCCATTGACCACACAGCGTCCAGGCACAATAAACAGGTCGCCGAAAGACTTGATGAAGATGGGTGCAGAATTTAGAAACTGGAATATTAAGGGGTCAGTGCTTGGTTTTTGGTCTATTTATTTATTTGTTTTTGAGTTTCGTCGCTACACCACCATCACTCTTTAAAAAACACCACCTAGACCCTCTTTCAAGATAAATGTGTACATTTTTCCGACCGAAGGCCGATTCCTAATAAAATTACAGGCTCACTATCGCTCGCCAGGAAAATATAGACACCTAAATGACACGAAAGGTCTTAATATTGACAAAGAAATGGGGCACCTAAATTACACGAAAGGTCTAAATGTTGACAAAGAAATCGGGCGAAAGGTCTCACAATCGCAAAACTAATGGAACGAAAGTCTTAAAATCTCAAAAGTAATATGCTAAACATGAAGGAGAAGGGGATCTAAAAAAAAAGCAATTTCCTGCCCCTTAAATCGACACTTATACTACTTAAATCCAAGGGTACTATAGTCCATTCATTATAGGTAGGCTAGACATCGTGACCCCTAACCTCTGCAACGGCTGGAGTACCCAAGCTCATTCTTCTACCATTTGGGAAGAGTCAGACAGGGCATAGGTGTGAAAAGTGACAGCTCATTCGCTCTAGCCCTTTATGAGCTACAGAGGTTAGGAGTCAGGATTTGTGGCCTACCTATAATAAATGGACTATAGTTTAAAGATAAATATAATAAAACCATACACAGACAAGATTACAACCTTTAGGCCTATATTGAATATGTTCTAGGTCTGCTTCGGGATTCAATTATATTTTATTGTATTATACTATATATATATATATATACCGGTATATTTCTTTTTCTTTTATAATGTAATTTCTGTAATGGTTAAGGTGGCAAAAATATGTGTGTGATAACCCGGGTTCGAATCCCGGTGGATCATATATACTTTAATTAATTTCATTGGGGGTGTGGTGGTGAGATTAATAAAAATAATATTACAGATATCCTACAATGAATAGAGGAAGGAGAAGCAAAGTAGGGAAATGTGTGCAGTTGAAGTTTTGAAGACGGGACAACGATTTATTTTACGTGACTGTACTGAATATCACGGAAGATATTGATATCCAGCCTCCCCCCCCCCCTCCTCCTTCCATTCTTTACAGTCACATTTAGTAAGTTTACGATAACCCGGGAGCGTATACCCCCTAGAGTCCCTAGAACTACTGAGAGAGAGAGAGAGAGAGAGAGAGAGAGAGAGAGAGAGAGAGAGAGAGATACACTGGCCACACAGACCTTACGATCCAAACGAGGTGGTCAGGACTTATTTTAAAATGTTATGATAAATACTGTGTACTGGTATTATTAAAAAAATATATTCAGCTTAGATAGGGTCGTTGATCTTCAAAAATATTAATTGATTGAGCAAAGTCCTTTCTATGTGTACAAGATCGTCTAAAGTTAACATACATTAAATGGATTAGACACCAGATTATTAAAGGGTTTATTTAAGCCAGTCGTCTTCTGATCTTGCACACAATACCAAAACATAAACCTGAGACAAATACCGCGGAGAGTTGTCATTACTTAACTACCATCATTAAGTTAATGCACCCGCCTTTCAACACATTCTCACCCCTATTCTGTCCAACTCTCTAACCCAAGAGTGAACCGATTTTCCCAGTCGTTTTTCTACTCAACAAGTAAACTCTGAAACTCTCTCCCTCAATCTGTCTTTCCCTCATCCTACGACTTACGCTGCCTCAAGCTTAGTGTGTCCAGACATTTTGACTACGTACCGTACGGTAACGGTACCTTGAATTTGACTCATCTCCAATATTTCGAGGGAGGGGGGGGGGGGGGGCTTGTTACACCTAGGTTTGCCTTTGTTCTCCTTCATACACATACCGGTAGTAAAAAAAAGGATAAGCTTCAAAACTATAATATAAACCTATGACTGTATTAAATTACATCCACTCGTGATCCCTGGTCTCTGGGTCTTTTCCTGGGTGTCCTAAATGTGTGTGAATTTGTGTGTTTGTTGTTGTGTGTTCATTGTTTTGTTGTCCCTATTCGGGCTCTTGTCTCCAGTCGGCCACCCCCAGTAAAAAAATAAATAAATAAATAAATAAATAGATTAAAAATAGGGAATGGGCATGAGTAAAGAGATAGATAGATAGATAGATTCTCACCAGTTATCCCCGGTTCATGTTTTAGCGTCTCTACCTTCCTTTTCCAACATGTTTCTATTTTGGTTTGAGGTCTTGGAAGAATAAATTGCCGACTCACAGAGATTACTGCAGGCAACATCCATATCAAAAAGTGCTTAATAACATAATATAACATAACATAAAACCTAACATAATGCTTAGGCTACAATTCCACTTATTACATCCTAGGCCAAGTGAATTGTGTGAAAGACAATATTTTGATAATGTGTATGCTACAATTTATGGTCCTATTATTACATTCTAAGCCAAGTGAATTGTATGAATCTTAAGGGGGTAGTACTCGCTTTTTCTGGACCCCCTTTTTCCTCTTGTTTAGCCTATTAGTTTTGAGGCTTTAGAACGTTCGTTCCGTTAGTTTGGCGATTTTGAGACCTTTCGCCTCATTTTGTTGTCAATATTAAGAGCTTTCGTGCCCTTTAGGTGTCAATTTTTTCCTAGCGAGCGACAGCGAACCTCTAATTTTAGAAGGAATCGGCCTTCGGCCGGGCCATTTTTCTATCGAAAAATGTACACATTTATCTTGAAAGGGGGTAGAGGGGGTGTTTTTCTAAGCTTGATGGAGGTCAAGCGAGGAAACTCAAAAATAAATTAATAGCTTAATATATCGACCATAAACCAAGAACTACCCCCTTAAACCATTATTAATATATCGACCATAAACCAAGAACTACCCCCTTAAACCATTATTTACGCCCTACATAAACCAAGAACTACCCCCTTAAACCATTATTTACGCCCTACATAAACCAAGAACTACCCCCTTAAACCATTATTTACGCCCTACATAAACCAAGAACTACCCCCTTAAACCATTATTTACGCCCTACATAAACCAAGAACTACCCCCTTAAACCATTATTAATATATCGACCATAAACCAAGAACTACCCCCTTAAACCATTATTTACGCCCTACATAATAAGTACGGTAATGGGGAAGCTTGAACAGTTGGAATGTGTGTGTCCGTGTCCTGTGATAAGTGCCTTCAAATATCGCACAGGTACTTGAATAAGAACACCATATGATGAGGAACACTTTAACCATTTCAGTACCGGTACGGGTGATGTCCATGTAATTATATTCTGGCTACTGTTAGACGATTTTGTTCAGTTTATGAAGGACTTCTAGAGATTGAAAAGCTACAAATTATCTAAATTAACTGCTACAGTTACTATAGATACTTCCTAAATTGCATACAATCGTCTACATATATCAATAATAGAATAAGACACACGTCGCCCGTACAGAAAGGATTAATGACAAACATTTTCATATAGGTTCATTAGGCCAACAATGCGAAACGTTGCCATCAAAGTGCTCCTCCTCATATGGTATTTATTATTAGCATAGATATTTGTTAACGTCATTCAATAACAATAAGGATTTTAAATTACGTTAACCCCTTCTGTACCGGCGACGTCTTTTATATTTTATTTCAGCTATATATGGTAAATTTGTGTGCAGCTTAAGAAGGATCTGTAAGGGTAGTAAAGAGGGTTAATTAAGATAGGCCTAATGCTGTTAATAGCTGGAGGTCCTTCTTAGACTGAATAAAATCGTCTATCAGCAGCCAGTAGAAAATACAGAGGACGGAACTGGTGCTGAGCGGGTCAATGGGGTCTGACAACAACGAATTAGACAACAAATAAATGCGGACATGCGCTACGTGTGAGCTTGCCCATTGACTGGAAATAATGCCGGGAAAGGGGTAGGGAGATAATCAGCGTATATCACCGCGCAGTATAATAACGGGAACACTGGAGTTGTTGTTGTACATGCACGCTCAAAAGTTCCCATCCTACCTTCGTCATTTTAATTCTAAATATATCTCTAGACTTAAATCAAAAACTATCTTTAAGGGGGTAACCGTACTACTCGCTTTTTATGGACCCCCTTCTTCCTCATGTTTAGCATATTAGTTTTTAGGTTTTAAGACGTTAGTGACGTTAGTTTGGCGATTTTGAGACCATTCGCCTAATTTTGTTTGTCAATATTAAGACTTTTCGTGCCCTTCAGGTGTCCATTTTTTCCTGGCGAGCGATAGCAAGCCTCTTCTTTTGGAAGGATTCGGCCTTCGGCCGGGACATTTTTCTACCGAAAACATTTACACATTTATCTTGAAAGGGGGTCTAGGGGGCGTTTTTCTAAGGTTGATGGAGGTCTAGCGAGGATAATATACAATAAATTAATAAATAAATATATAGACCAAAAGCCAAGCACTACCCCTTTAAGAGACATATGCCGAACTTCTCTACATAATAGTTCGGATGTTTCAGGAATACCGATATTTTTGTATTAAACCAATACCGGTACATGAAAAATAAATTAAAGATAAGAAGATGGGACGAAACATTTGTTTGTGGGCGTACAACATCTAAATCAAAGCAACAATGTCACCTCCCAAGAATTACTGCAGCAAAAACTAATACGCTAAACATAAGGGAGAAGGGGGTCCAGAAAAAGCGACTACCTCCCCCTTAAGGGTATCAAACCGGAGCAATTGTGTTGAAAACTTGACTGAGTATCAGAAGGAATACAAGAAGCCTATCAAAAAATTGCATTGTTTCGTCTAAATATAGCTTGAATATGTTAGAACACACGTCGCTGGTACTGAAAGGGTTAACCCCTTCTTTACCGGCGACGTCTTTTTAATTGTTTTCTAGCTATATTTAGACGATTTTCTGTAGTTTAAGAAGGATCTGGGGTAGTGAAAAGGGTTAAGTGAGATAGTTCGAAGCCTGTTAATTGCTGGAGGGCCTTTTAAAACTGCATATAATCGTTTAATAGAAGCCATAATAAAGTTAAACGATGTCGCCGGTACAGAAGGGGTTAAAGGAACTCAATATTTATTCATGACCTAATCTTTGCATTTCGGAGGTTCGTAAATTTCGCTCATGGGCTCAAAATGTACCCGAATTTAAGACCACAACTGTACGGTATATTTGGCTGCCACGCTTCGAGAGAATATAACCCTAATTCATAATTGATCCGCGTAACGCAAATAATAAAACCATTGCCATTAAGTAAGACCCCGTTCTTAACAATAATCATCCACTACAAACCCCAATGCACTTGAATAAACTAATGAAAGCCTATGGTCCTCCCGGGATTCGAACTCGGGACACCACACCCATCAAATAAATAGCTAAACCATTACACCACCAACACAGTTATACCAGTTTTAGTTTAGCATCCCGTAGGTTTATGCTATTGGAAAGTCTGATACCCCCTTCTCCCTTGTTGGTTGTTAGATGTTAAGACGTTCGGCTTATTAGTTTGGCGAGTTTAAGACTTAACACCCAATTTCTTTGTCAATATTAAGACTTTTCGTGCCATTTAGGTGTCGAATTTTCCCTGGCGAGCGATAGCGAACCTGTAATTTTGAGAGTAACCGGCCTTCGGCGGGGATATTTTTCTACCGAAAAATTTATAAATCTATCTTGAAGGGGAGCCTAGGGTGTGTTTTTTACAGCTTGATGGAGGTCTGGGGAGGAAACTAAAAAAATATAAAAAGATAAAACAATAAGCAAATAAATACGCCCATCTTCCCTTAAGCAGTCAGTGTGTGTGTGTGTGTGTGCGTGCGTGCGTGTGTGTGTGTTGTATACGGTTGTGAGTCATGGGTAGGAGCTGATAAACCTATGATAAAATTGTATAACTGGTGTCTGAAGCAATTACTCGGTGAGAGACGAACCACTTGTAATGATATTTGTTACGTTGAGTCAGGATATCCTCCATTACAAGACCTAGTTAAATACAAGCAACACAATTTTGTCATTCAATGTGGCAGGAAAGATCTGAATACACTGATGATCCATTATCATTTGTTATTAAAACAGTGACGAACACAAATACCGGTACTATTACAAGCAGGCTGATAAAGGATTTTATATTATTATGTTACCTCCACCAACCGATTTTACTTCTAAACTCAATTAATGAAATCAACAAATACATGTGGCAGTCCTGGGATTGGAACCTAGGATGCTCACACCGAAATTCAGTGCATTTATCCATTGCGCTACGAAGACAGTTAAAGAATGGTGGACAAGCCTACGATTTATTATGCAGTTTCGAATCCTGCATATCAATCTAAGCATGTACACAATTCCAACTGCGCTATCATAGGCTATGGATAGATGGATGAAGGATGTTGTAGATTAAAGCGTGTCTATGCAGAGGATTGCATTTAACATTACACATAGCGAATCTTCAAGGCGAAAGACATATAAAGAAATAAACCCAGAATTTACAGTACCGTTTGTTTACAAGAAAAAACATGCCATAAACGATATTCACCGAATATCTTTCACTAGGTTTCGTGTGAGTGGTCATTCCTTAGCGTGTGAGACAGGGAGATGGAACAGACGGGGTCGCGGGCGTTTGCCTCTCGAAGAAGGACTATGTGTTTGTGGCGAAATACAAACGGAACGACACGTAGTCCAGAATTGTTCACTCACACAACATATAAGACACACTCACAACTTCGAAACCATGGCAAATCTATTCTCAAACCAGTTTATGCCTGATGTTATATGTAAAGTGGTTCACGATATTTTGTCTGTTTATCTTTAATATTTGGTAATGTGTATGTAATAATATGAAAAGTGTTTACCTTTAATTATTTGATATGTTATAAATAAATAACGATATTAATCTTATGTTGGACTACAGTTGTAGTATAAAGATATAGATTTGTGATATTCGAACTTTGTAAAGTGTTTTATTATATACTAATGTATAAATGTAATCTGTGGTCAATAAACTATCTATCTATCTATCTATGTGTGTGTGTGCGTGCGTGTGTGAGTTTGTGTGTGTGAGTTTGTGTGGGTGGGTGGGTGAGTGAGTGAGTGAGTGGGTGGGTGGGTGGATGTGTGGATGTGGATGTGTGTGTGGATGTGTGTGTGTGTGTGTGTGTGTGGTTGTGTGTGCGTGTGTAGCTCCCGCCCACATGCTCGTCCCCTTTGCAGACACCCGTAATTCTAATGACACGCACACTTCATGCAGCGCGAAAAATTATGCATTTTCCTTGAATGTGCTTCTCATTTATGTGTCATTTTCTTTCTTTCTTTCTTTGAAAATATAGTGTAAGATATGCAACATTTAATAAGCTTGAGTTGAAAAGAAGAATAAACATAGCATGCAGGGTGTCAAGCAGGTTTAAGGGGATACTACTCGTTTTTTCTGGACCCCCTTCTCCCTCATGTTTAGAAAATAGTTTTAGGATTTTAACACGTTAAACTGCACATAATCATCTAACATAATCATCTAAATACAGATAGAATAAAACTGAAAAGACGTAGCCGGTACAGAAGGGGTTAATTGGGTATGATATACCCTTCCTAATCTGAATATAATCGCCTAATAATAGCCAGAAAAATAAAAGAGAAATGCGTCATCGTATCTTATAAGGATTAAAAAGAAAAATCAAGTCTAAAAAGCTAAACTAAAGAGGAGAGTCCCGGACACTAGCACTGTTGGAGGCGGTGTCATTACCGCTCATTAGGGGGATGTCGAGCGAGAGAGAGAGAGAGAGAGAGAGAGAGAGAGAGAGTGTGTGTGTGTGTGTGTGTGTGTGTGTGTGTGTGTGTGTGTGTGTGTGTGTGTGAGAGAGAGAGAGAGTGTGTGTGAGAGAGAGAGAGAGTGTGTGTGTGTGGGAGAGAGAGAATGTGTGTGTGTGTAAGAGAGAGAGAGTGTGTGTGTGTGTGTGTGTGTGGGAGAGAGAGAGTGTGTGTGTGGGAGAGAGAGAGTGTGTGTGTGTGAGAGAGAGAGTGTGTGTGTGTGTAAGAGAGAGGGAGAATGTGTGTGTAAGAGAGAGAGAGAATGTGTGTGTGCCAGTGTAAGTGTGTGAGTGAGAGCGATACTCTTACTTCACACTCCGGACATGACTTGTATACGAACTTGCAAGAGAGTTCGCTTTATCAATTTGTTCGAACGCCGACCCGTGGTAATAACGTTCTTGACATTGTACTTGCAACAAAAGAAGAATTGATAGAGAATTTGAATGTTGGTGATGAATTCAGTAACAGCGACCATCGTACGATAACTTTCACTTTAAAGTTTACTAGTAACGAACCAAATAGTAGCATCGAAAAAGTCCCTAATTTCAAGAAAGCAAACTTCCATAAACTTAGAGCTATGTTTAAAGAAACTGACTGGAGCTTTTTAATTAACAATAACGACATAAATACATCTTGGAAGTTATTCGAAACCACTTACCTAAAAGCAGTGCAAGACTGCATACCATCGAAAATACGGCGTCCAGGCCATAATAATAAGCCCAAATGGTGGAATAAAAATATTTCAAACTGCCTGCTTGCTAAAAAATTTGCTAATGATAGATTAAAATCCTCACAAAATGACGAAGAACGGGTGAAATTTGTAGAGCTACGACGCAAAGCCAAAAAGTTAATTAAGCAAAGTAAAAGACCTTAGAGTTACATATTGCGAATCAAAGTAAAACAAACCCGAAAGAATTCTATAGTTATATCAGAAAGAAAAAAGTAGTTACTTCAACTGTTGGACCGTTAGTCGATGAAAAAGGAGAATACACCAAAGACGAAGTACAAATGAGTAATGCCCTCAATACCTTCTTTGCATCAGTTTTTACAACAGAAGACCTCAGTGATATCCCTACACCATCGCCGATTCAGATTGATAATTCAGATGTTCTAAGCAATATCACCGTTACAGAGAGAGAAGTATTGAATTGTTTAGATAAACTCAAGGTAAATAAAACGCCAGGACCTGATACAATCTCGCCTAGAGTTCTAAAGGAAGCTAAGAATGAGCTCTCCAAACCACTGACATTACTATTCAATAAATCCTTGCAGTCTGGAACTATGCCTGATCAGTAGAAGCTAGCCAACGTAACACCGATATACAAAAAAGGCAGCAAATCCCTACCCAGTAACTATCGTCCAATTAGCTTAACCTCAGTTGTATGTAAAATGCTAGAAACGGTCATACGAGACAGACTCGTAAATCACTTAGAGGAAAATAACATACTTAAAGATACTCAACACGGCTTTCGTAAAAAACGTTCCTGTTTAACAAACCTCTTAGACTTCTTCCACGATATCCTCAACCTCTACGATGAGAGTAAAGCTGTAGATATTATATACCTTGATTTTCAAAAGGCCTTTGACAAAGTTCCCCACAAACGTTTACTGCTAAAACTAAAAGCGCATGGAATACAAGACGGTGTGTTGAAATGGATAGAAAATTGGCTCAGCAACAGAAAGCAAAGGGTAGTCATAAACGGTAAGGCATCTAAATGGACCAATGTAAGTAGCGGGGTACCCCAGGGATCGGTACTAGGACCAATTCTCTTTCTAATTTACATCAACGACATAGATGAGGGTCTCACCTGCACAATCTCAAAATTTGCTGACGATACAAAAATTGCAAGTAGCGTACTCTCAAAAGAACAAGTTGACGATATGCAACACAATCTAGATAAATTGTCATGTTGGGCCCAAATTTGGCAAATGAGTTTCAATGCGGATAAATGTAAAGTACTACATGTCGGATACCTAAATGAGAAAGCAAACTATTCGATGAATGGCACTCAGCTTAAGAATGTAAACAGAGAAACCGATCTGGGAGTAACAATATCGAGTAACCTAAAACCGAGTCAACAATGTTGAGAAGTTGTTAAGAAGGCAAACAAAATAATTGGCTTTATAGGCAGGTCATTTGAGCATAAATCCAAAGAAGTTATCCTAACCCTTTACAATTCCTTAGTCCGCCCTCTTCTGGAATACTGCGTTCAATCCTGGTGCCCTTATTACCAAAAAGATATAAACAAGCTAGAACGAGTTCAACGTAGAGTTACCAAAATGATACCTAGCCTAAAGAACAAACCATACGAAGAGCGTCTTAGAGAATTAAATCTATTTCCTTTAACCCAGCGCAGATTAAGAGGTGACTTAATTCAAGTGTTCAAAATCATCAAAGGCATCGACAATATGAACTGTAATAAGTACTTCACTATCGACCAATCTAATTACACGCGGGGAAACGGTTGCAAAATTATTGGTAAATCTTTTAACTTGCACGAATCTAAGAATTTCTTCTTCAATCGAGTTGTCAACTTGTGGAATGGGCTTCCCCGAGACGTTATAGACTGCAGCACCGTTGATTCATTTAAATTCCGCCTAGACAAATATCTCGCATCAAACCCGCGACTGACTGCGTTTGTAAATGAATAACTTTATCCTCCCCTCAGTTACTAACCCATATGTCCCCTACTAACTTCCTAGTCCTGCCACGTTAGTGGCAGGGCAGTAGTTCCCTTTCCAATGTTCCCTTACCCACTCTAAACCACTGTTTGGACACTTGATCCTCAGTGTTTTGGAGGACAAGCAGCCTAGAAGGGTCACTAGATCTGTTGTTGCTTGATTTCCTTTGTACTCCTTTGTACTTTGAGAGCGAGAGTTAGTGTGTTTGAGAGTGAGGGGGACAATGGAGTGTAGGAGTAGGGGGGGGGGGTGCGAGGGAGATAAATGTGTGTATTAGGGTGAAGGAGAGATTGTGAGTGATAGGAGGAGGATGAGAAGATACTAGGGTGTAGGAGGGTGGGAGGGTAGAATTTAGGGGTGTAGGAGGGTGGAAAGGTAGAAATTGAGTGTGCAATAGGGTGAAGAGGTAGACATTTAGTGTGTGTTAGGGTGGAGAGGTGTAGATAGTGGGTGGTGGGAGGTGCTGGGTGGTAAGGAAGGGTGGGGGAAGTAGAAATTTGGGTGTTGGAGGTTGGGGTGGGTAGAAATTAGGGTGGTGGAGGGTTAGGGAGGTAGAAATCAGGGTTTTGGAGGGTGGGGGAGGTAAAAATTAGGGTGTTGGAGGGCTAGGGAGGTAGAAATTAGGATGTTGGAGGGTGGGGGAGGTAAAAATTAGGGTGGGGGAGGTAAACAAATTAGGGTGTTGGAGGGTGGGGGAGGTAGAAATTAGGTTGTTGGAGGGTGGGGGAGGTAGAAATCAGGGTGTTGGTGGGTGGGGGAGGTAGAAATCAGGGTGTTGGAGGGTGAGTGGGGCGCAGACATTAGAGTGGGGGAGGTAGAAATTAGGGTTTAAAGGGGGAGACAAATTAAGGTGTTGGAGGGGGTGGAGGTAGAAATTAGGGTGATAGATGGTGGGGGAGGTAGAAATGAGGGTGTTGGAGGGGGGGGAGACATAAATTAGGGGGGGGGTAGAAATTAGGGTGCTAGAGGGTGGGAGGGGGGGGTAGAAATTAGGGTGTTGGAGAGTGGGGGGAGATAAACATTAGCGTTTTGGAGGGTGGGGGGGAGGGGGGGGGGGCAGAAATTAGGGTGTTGGAGGTAGAAATTAACCCCTTGAGGATTATGGCGCGTTGTAACAGTTGATGCTGACAATCATTAAACGATTTTTGTTCAGTTTTGGAAAGCTCTCGAGGAATCATAGGGGTAAAAACAAATTAAAATCGTATACTGATAGCCACAATAAAAGCAATAAATAAGATATAATATATATTAAAACATAACAATACATAATAAGGCAGAAGTGTACCGTATGTAGTTAACGAAGAGGGGTAGAGAAGGAGAAAAAGAGAGAGGAAAGGATAAAAACAGGAAGGAAGAAAGAGATTGATTTACGGTACCCGGAAGAAGAGGAACAAGCAGTTAACGAAGAGAAGAAGAGCGATAAAAACAGCACGGAAGAGAGAGAGAGAGAGAGAGAGAGAGAGAGAGAGAGAGAGAGAGAGAGAGAGAGAGAGAGAGAGAGAGAGAGAGAGAGAGAGAGAGATAGTTAAACCAGGAAAAGAGGTACACATAGTTACAGAAATAGAGGAGAGAGGAGAAGAAGAGGTAGAAGACGATAAAGACAGAAAAAGGTGGAAGAGGAGGTACAAGTAGTTACACAAAAGAGAAGAAGATAAAAAAAAAAGAGAGAATAGAACCAGGAAAGGAGAAAGAGATAGACAAACCAGGAAGAGGAGGTACCGTAGCCTAAAAGTACCGGTAGTTAAAAAAAAGAGAAGAAGAAAGAAAGGAGAGGATAAAGGCAGGAAAGGAGAGAGATAAACAAACCAGGAGGAAGAGGTACAAGCAGTTAACAAAGAGAAGAAGAAGAAGAAGAGAGAAAAAGGGAGAAGAAAGGCAGGAAATGAGAAAGAGATAGACAGACAAGAATAAGGAGGTAAAAGTAGTTAAGGGGATAGGGTTTATATTTAGGTCAGTTTTTATATTTATATATTAGTCTTTAGTTTCTTCCCTAGATCTCCATCAAGCTTAAAAAATCACCTCCTAGCCCCCCCCCCCCCCATCACGATGAATTTG
>CM064492.1:49906001-49956493 GCA_032716605.1 Paralithodes platypus
TTGTACATTTATCGGTAGAAAAATGTCCCGGCCGAAGGCCGATTCCCCTTAAATTACAGGCTCGCTATCGCTCGCGAGGAAAAAATCGACACCTAAATGGCACGAATGGTCTTAACATTGACAGAAATGGGGCGAGGGTTCTCAAAATCGCCAAACTAATGTGGCGAACGTCTTAAAATCTCAAAAGCAATGGGGCTAAACATGAGGGAGAAAGAGGTCCAGAAAAAAATCCTCCGGGTGGAAATCTCCCCTTACCCTAGCCTGAGCCTTTTCTTAGCCCTCAATCTGTCTTCCCCTCATGCTATGACTTATGCTGCTTCAATCTTCGTGGGACCAGATATTTTTACTCTAACGTACCTTGAGTTTGGGTCTCTATCTCTCTTCAAACTTGGGGCTAAGATTTAAGAATTTTGTATTCATGGTTGCCGTTGAAGCCAGTTTCAGTCCAATATTATATAGGACATTCCCTTCAGTCCAATTTGCTTAAGAGTCGTGTAGTTTTGGGAACTGCATTACCGCGTATCTTTAAACTTCCTGGATTATTTCCTATTCCTCCTTTATATATAAATTCAAGTAATAATTGTGCTCCATTTATAACGTTAAATACGGTACCGGTACAGTAAGATCATTCTTATCTGCATTGTTTGATCAAAGTAAGATCAAATGTTTCTAGTTAATTAGAAATGACTAACTATATCCTATTTTGCTTTTTGTTTGCACCTTACTAAATTGATAGTGTTTTGCCTTTTTAGCAGTACAAAATTAATCCTAGTTTGCATTTTTTGCAGTGTACGCATGTAATACATATTATTATGCATAGGCCTAATAAGAGAGTTGTCACGTAATATGTAGGCTATATTGCATTAAGCATAAATTCAGATACGGTACAAATGTTGGTGGTAATTATACAGCGGGACGTTTCTGAAAATTGAGTTAATGTACCAGTAGCTAATTGAGTTAATGTACCAGTAGCTAATCTTGTAAAATACGGGATTCTCATTATATGAAAAACTGCGACATTAACTTCTTGAGGATTATGTTGCGTTTTGACAGTTTATTCTGGCTATCATAAGACGATTATATACAGCTTAGGAAGGATCTGGTCTGGTGTGCTTGTTAATTGTAGTGAAATGAATAGGAGGAGGAGGTGTTGTGAGAGTTGGTAAATCTGTACTAATAATGAAAGAAGACAAGTATGAAGAAGCGGTGCGGACTTTTGATGGGACAGGAGTGAAGATTACAAAGGATGGTCAACGCCATTTGGGAGCAGTAATAGGCACAGAGGAATACAAGATAGTCTATGTGCGAAAAAAGGTAGCGGAGTGGGTAAAGGAAGTGAAAACCCTGGCAGACATTGCGAAATCTGAACCACATGCTGCATATACTGCCTTCACATATGGTGTTAAGCACAGATGGACCTTTCTTATGAGAACAGTGCCTGACATTGGACAGATGCTTCAACCGCTGGAAGAAGCAATCAGAGGAGCATTCATACCTGCTTTAACAGAGATGGAAGGCGTCACGCAAGAGCTAAGAGATCTATTAGCTCTTCCGCCAAGGTTCGGAGGTATGGGGATCATAAACCCAGTGGAGGCGGCACCTCATGAGTACCAAAATTCCCTTAAACTTACTACGTCTCTGACAGAAAAAATACGGGAGCAAAATGAAAATGATGGGGTGGACGAAGAGGAACAACGAAATGCAAGACAGGAAATTAGAAAGAGCAGAGAAGAGAGACAGAAACATAGCCTAGAACAAATTAAGACCGAATATAGGGAAGAACTGAAAATGAAAGTTAAGATGGTACAAGACACGGGGGCTTCAAATTGGCTCACTTCATTACCAATAAAGGAGAAAGGCTTCAGCTTAAATAAACAAGAATTCAATGATGCCGTAGCCTTGAGGTATGGGTGGCCAGTTTCGAACCTGCCGCTGAAATGTGCATGTGGTGAAATAAACAACTCAGACCACTGTATGACCTGTAAGAAAGGAGGATTCATCTGTATCCGGCATAATGAAGTACGAGACATCACTGCACAAATGCTGGACAAGGTGTGCCATGATGTCAGAATCGAACCGGAACTTCTGCCAATGGACGGACAGCGCTAGGCCCACAATACTGCAAATACTTCAAATGAAGCAAGAGGGGACGTAAGTGCTCTAGGTTTTTGGACGAGGGGACAACGGGCTTTTTCCGACATTAAAATATTCAACCCAAGAGCACAAACATATCGTGAGCGAGGACACAAGGCGGCATACTTGAGAATCGAAAGTGAGAAAAAACGCGATTATGAAGAAAGAATTTTGAACAGGGATCAAGGAAGCTTTACTCCTCTGGTCTTCTCATCGTCGGGAGGAATGGGACCTTCTGCAAGTGTCTGCTATGCCAGATTAGCTGAACAAATATCGGAGAAAAAGCGCCAGCATAGAAGCCAAGTCATAACCTGGATGAGATGCTGGCTCTCTTTCTCTCTTCTCAGGTCTGCACTCCTATGTCTCAGGGGTACAAGGTCCTCCCCGCTACAGAGGACAAGAGTGAGAGACTTGGACTTTGAAATGGTCGTGGCGGAGGGCCGAATTGGGGAACAACTAGGTTGATTGTAGGGAGGTACTGGTACAATAAGATAAACTATAATGTAACTAGAATAAAATAGATTGTACACCACATTGTAAATGTCACCTTAATAAACCATAACAAAAATAAACAAAAATTGAAGGAAACATGCTTACATTACTGAAATGTTTGTGGACATGCAGTAATTCAAGTAATGGTCACTCCTCTGTAAATCTAAAATGGCTTACTTAAGAATGGGAAAGGGGTGGGGCCTTCTATTTGTCGTTTTTTTTTTTTTTTTTTTTGGCTGGATTACTCTCTGTGTATGTGAGGCACAAATAGAAACAGTGGGGGAAGCCAGGCAAATGAAAACGGATCTCCAGCAACTCCTTATCATATGCCTATGTGGCCTCCCCTGGGTACTATCCTGCTCGATTGGTGCCCACGATCTCATCATGCTGGTATATATATATATACATTGCAATGTATATGTATATGTATTTATGTATATTTATCTGTCTATCACAGTTTGTCTCTCTATCTATCTATCCATCTATCTATCAATCTAGCGCATATATTTCCTTTAAACGGAGTGACAAAACAAAAGCCCGGGAGTACAATTTAACTTTTAACCAACAAGAAAAGTGCCTGAAAAATACCAGCTTTTTGTTGTACCTTACTTTTATCACCAGGCCTTTGGTTCGGCTGGAAAAAGACAGACACGGACACATATATTTTGTTTCCCTATGCCGGTGGGTTATATAATGAGACCTGACAAGGAAGGATGTACACGACACATTTAACCACCTCAGTACGGGTGACGCCATTATTCCTTATATTCTAGCTGTTATTAAACGATTTGATGTAGCTTAGGAAGGACGTCCAGTAATCAGAGAGGTGCATTATATAACCATTATTACGTTGACTATCATAAATCCTTCCTAAACAGTAAAATCGTCTAATGATAGCCAGAATAAAAATGCAAATAACTTCACCCGTACTGAAAGGGTTAAGTCGTAAGGTACGGTACAGTACAGGTGCGCACACAAGTTGGTGGTACAGAACTACTTAGAAGTATTATAGCTACGGTACCGTTTATATAATATTTAATCAGATTGGCGGGCATTGTTTATTACTGGTACCGGTACGGTTTCTGTTTGTTATGTATTTATTGTTTTCTTTGTCTTATACTTTGCGGCGCACCCATGTCAAGGAGTCTAGGGTGGGGGCGAGGCTGTTATATATATACCGATATATATATATATATATATATATATATATATATATATATATATATATATATATATATATATACAGTATATTATAATTATATACTGTAGATATATACAGTATACCGTACGGTATATATGTTTTTTGTTAATTTTGTATTTCCTATGTGTATGAACGAGACAAAAGGCAAATCTGCCTGTATCAAGGGTCCCCTCCCCCCCCCCCCCTTAGCCTATTTTTGTTTACATACAATAATGAAAACTATTAGGCTATAGAACTACTCTCTACTCCTATATCAAAATCGGCAGAACCAATAAGATAAAATAATTGCCCCCCCCCCCCAAAAAAAAAAAAAAAAAAAAAACAACACACACACTGCTACAATATACTGTATACTGCTTCTACTGCCTGTAGCATAATGAGTATCACCCCAAAGCTAAGAGAGTGACAGAGCTATATTCAAGGAACGATGGGGTCAAAATACCTGGACACACAAAGTTTAAAGCAATGTAATTCTAAAATATTCGAAATATGTTAATATGTCGCCTAAATAACACACCACTCCTTCTCTTGCTTACAATAATCTAGGATCAACTTTCAACAAAATCTATCATGACCAGGGTGGCAAACCAAAGCCGAGTCCTTCATTTTAGGCTTCATTATTATTATGGATGTGGTGTCCCGAGTTCGAATCCCGGGAGGACCATATGATTTCATTAGTTTATTCAAGTGGATTGGGGTTTGTAATTGATGATTAATGTTATGAACGGGGTGTTACGGTACTTATTTATGTACACAAATAAAATTGTGGTTTATAGTTCAGATTATGTCTTTGGAAGTGATAAAATGGTCAAAATATGCTATTTCGTGTTATTTTTCGTGTATCCCTTCAAGTCTTCAAAACAAAAATGCTCCAGTTTGACACCCTGATCATGACGATGATATCCTTCGATGAATATTATACTTGGTTCGTGTACGCCGTAATGTAGCAGCCAAGGAATCGGTCAACATCCCAAAGGCCTAATTTTTTTTTTCTGGACTCCCTTCTTCCTCATGTTTAGCCCCATTATTTTTGGGATTTTAGGACGTTCGCCCCATTTATTTGTCAAGTTTAAGACCTTTCGTCCCACTTAGGTGTCGATATTTTCCTGGCAAGCGATAGCGAGCTTGCAATTTAGGAAGAACCGGGCTTCGGCCAGAACATTTTTCTACCGAAAGATTTACAAATTCTTAAGAATGATGGAGGTCTTGGGAGGAAACTAAAAATAATAATTAAATAGGCCTACATAAATATATGAACAAATATATGCAAATTAATACATATCTCCCCTTAAGTATTCCAATGTTCTACACACACACACACACACACCCATACAAGCACGCACACACACACACACACACACACAAGCACGGACACACCCACACACACAAGCACACACAAACACAAACACGCACACACAAACACATACACACACACAAACATATACACATACAAAGACACACACACACACATTCCCTGCCCTGTGTACACCACGTTGGCCGCAGGAAACATAAAATATTCAATTGTAGAATTTTCCCTTCGCTCACAGAATATTAAGCAAAGTATCCAGGCCGGACTTGTTTTTCTGGACCCCTTCACCCTCATGTTTAGCTCCATTACTTACTCGTATGATATTTTGTGACGTTCACCCCATTAGCTTGGCGAACTTAAGATTTGTTGTCCCTTTTCTTTGTCGATTTTCTTCCTGGCGAGCGATAGCGAGCCTGTAGTTTTGGAGGAACCGGCCTTCGGCCGGGATATTTTTCTGCCGAAAAATTTACAAATTTATTTGGATATCTTGGGGATTTTTCTTTAAGTTCAGTATAGGTCTAGAGATGAAACAAAAATAATAAAGAATGAATATATATACCGGTACCAGTATAGGCGCATATATATACCGGTACCAGTATAGGCGCATATATATACCGGTACCAGTATAGGCGCATATATATACCGGTACCAGTATAGGCGCATATATATACCGGTACCAGTATAGGCGCATATATATACCGGTACCAGTATAGGCGCATATATATACCGGTACCAGTATAGGCGCATATATATACCGGTACCAGTATAGGCGCATATATATATTGAAATGTCGGGTGAACGAAGGGAATTTAACCCTCCCGAAAATCTCCAGCCGGCGCGGGGATTCGAACCGTGGTTAGTGACCTCAGTAGGTCCGGTCACCGCAGGTCCGAGCGCTAACCCACTCCGCCACCTCGGACGTTATTAGGATAGTAACCTTAGTCCTCCTTGAAAGAACCAGGTTGATAGTCTCGTGGATATCATCACGTGATGGGTTTCTTAGACTTCACCATCATGACTATTTTACACTACCTCAAACGTCAACTCGGGTAGCAGAGTATTTGGGTGGCGAGATTTTTGCGAGGGCATTACATATATATATATATATATATATATATATATATATATATATATATATATATATATATATATATACCGGTATATATATATATAAACGAATAAGTAAACCAATATATCAACAAACAAACTATCCAGATCGGCCGTAGTCCATGGAGCTTAGAATAATAAAAACACAAAAATCCCCCCCCCCCCCCGAGTTCTAGTGAGTAAAACCGTAGAATATTTACTGCTCTTAAGGGGTAAGGGGTTATTTTTTGGTCGATTATTTCATATATTATTTTTCTAGTTTCCTCCTTAGACCTCCATCAAACTTTAAAAACATACATTAAATCCCCCTTCTAGATTAATGTGTACGGTATGTGTTTATATTACAGGTTCACTATCGTTCGCCAGGAAAAAAATCGATACCTACACAGCATGAAAAATCTTAATATTGACGAAAAAATGGGGCGAAAGGTTAAAATCGACAAACTAATGGGGCAAACATCTTAATATCTGAAAACCAATGGGGCTAAACATGAGGGAGAAGGGGGTCTCGAAAACCGGTTCATCTCTCCTTAACCCATTCAGTACCGGTGACATCCTTTTCTTATATTCTGGCTACTGTTAGACGATTGTATCCACTTTAAAAAGGGCCTCCAACAATTAACCCCTTCTATACCGGCGACGTCTTTCAACTTTATTCTGGCTACTATTAGACGATTTTATTCAGTTTAAAAAGGGCCTCCAGCAATTAACAGGCTTCGAACTATCTCACTCGACCCTTTTTACTACCACAGATCCTTCTTAAACTGCATAAAATTGTCTAAATATAAATAGAAGAAAATTAAAAAAAGACGTCACCGGTACAGAAGGGGTTAACAGGCTTCCGACTCTCTCACTTAACTCTTTTTAATTCCACATATATTTCTTATACTGCACCACATCGTCTAAATATAGCTAGCAAATTATATGAAAAAAAAACGTCGCTGGTACAGAAGGGGTTAACAAGTGAGGAAGTTGATTGTACACTCGGACGCCATAGTCTCTAGCTCACTTATTACTATTCGTACACTTCAATTATTTCTAATTATGGAAGTATATCCCTGGAAACGGATTTATGGATAGAATTGTCTACACTTCCACTACAAAACTATATATACCAGTACCGTACTATATATTGAAAAACATGTGTAAAATTATGTGTCTGTGGTCTGTGTATGTTACCACTGTGTATATGTGCCTGTGGTCTTTATGTGTCTGTTACATAAGAACATAAGAACATAAGAAAATGGGAGTCTGCAGAAAGACGATTGGCCTAAGCAAGGCAGATCCCTGCCACTATGTATACACTATGTATACCACTATGTATACACAAGTGTATATGTTGTCTGTGGTCTATGTGTCTGTTTTCTATGTGTCTGTTACCACAATGTATATGTGTCTGTGGTCTATGAGTCTGTTACCACTGTGTATATGTGTCTTTGGTCTATGTGTCTGTTACCACTGTATATGTGTCTGTGTTCTATGTGTCTGTTACCACTGTGTATATGTGTCGTTACCACTGTGTATATGTGTCTGTTACCACTGTGTATATCTGTCTGTTACCACTGTGTATATGTGTATATTACTACTGTGTATATGTGTCTGTTACCACTGTGTATATGTGTATGTTACCACTGTGTATATGTGTCTGTTACCACTGTGCATATGTATCTGGTCTAGGGGTCTGTTACCACTGTGTATATGTGTCTGTTACCACTGTGTACATGTGGCTGTGATCTATGTGTCTGTTACCACTGTGTACATCTGTCTGTTACCACTGTGTATATGTGTCTGTTACCACTGTGTATATGTCTGTTACCACTGTGTATATGTATCTGTTACCACTGTGTATATGTATCTGTTACCACTGTGTATATGTATCTGGTCTAGGGGTCTGTTACCACAGTGTATATGTGTCTGTTACCACTGTGTATATGTGTCTGTTACCACTGTGTATATGTATCTGTTACCACTGTGTATATGTATCTGGTCTAGGGGTCTGTTACCACTGTGTATATGTGTCTGTTACCACTGTGTATATGTGTCTGTTACCACTGTGTATATGTGTCTGTTACCACTGTGTATATGTATCTGGTCTAGGGGTCTGTTACCACTGTGTATATGTGTCTGTTACCACTGTGTATATGTGTCTGTTACCACTGTGTATATGTATCTGGTATAGGGGTCTGTTACCACTGTGTATATGTGTATGTTACCACTGTGTATATGTATCTGTTACCACTGTGTATATGTATCTGGTCTAGGGGTCTGTTACCACTGTGTATATGTGTCTGTTACCACTGTGTATATGTGTCTGTTACCACTGTGTATATGTGTCTGTTACCACTGTGTATATGTGTCTGTTACCACTGTGTATATGTGTATGTTACCACTGTGTATATGTATCTGTTACCACTGTGTATATGTATCTGGTCTAGGGGTCTGTTACCACTGTGTATATGTGTCTGTTACCACTGTGTATATGTGTCTGTTACCACTGTGTATATGTAGCTGGTCTAGGGGTCTGTTACCACTGTGTATATGTGTCTGTTACCACTGTGTATATGTATCTGGTATAGGGGTCTGTTACCACTGTGTATATGTGTCTGTTACCACTGTGTATATCTGTCTGTTACCACTGTGTATATGTGTATGTTACTACTGTGTATATGTGTCTGTTACCACTGTGTATATGTGTCTGTTACCAATGTGTATATCTGTCTGTTGCCACTGTGTATATGTGTCTGTTACCACTGTGTATATGTATCTGGTCTAGGGGTCTGTTACCACTGTGTATATGTGTATGTTACCACTATGTATATGTGTCTGTTACCACTGTGTATATGTGTCTGTTAACACTGTGTATATGTGTCTGTTACCACTGTGTATATGTGTCTGTTACCACTGTGTATATGTGTCTGTTACCACTGTGTATATCTGTCTGTTACCACTGTGTATATCTGTCTGTTACCACTGTGTATATCTGTATGTTACCACTGTGTATATGTGTCTGTTACCACTGTGTATATGTGTATGTTACTACTGTGTATATGTGTATGTTACTACTGTGTATATGTGTCTGTTGCCACTGTGTATGTGTCTGTTACCACTGTGTATATCTGTCTGTTACCACTGTGTATATGTGTCTGTTACCACTGTGTATATGTATCTGGTCTAGGGGTCTGTTACCACTGTGTATATGTATCTGTTACCACTGTGTATATTTATCTGGTCTAGGGGTCTGTTACCACTGTGTATATGTGTCTGTTACCACTGTGTATATGTATCTGGTCTAGGGGTCTGTTACCACTGTGTATATGTCTGATACCACTGTGTATATGTGTTTGTTAGCACTGTGTATATGTATCTGTTACCACTGTGTACATGTGGCTGTGATCTATGTGTCTGTTACCACTGTGTACATGTGTCTGTATTATATGTGTCTGTTACCACTGTGTTATATGTGTCTGTTACCACTGTGTTTATGTGTCTGTTACCACTGTGTATATGTTGTTTGTGGTCTATGTGTATGCTACCACTGTGTACGTCTGTCTGTTACCACTGTGTATATGTATCTGGTCTAGGGGTCTGTTACCACTGTGTATATGTGTCTGTTACCACTGTGTACATGTGGCTGTGATCTATGTGTCTGTTACCACTGTGTACATGTGTCTGTATTCTATGTGTCTGTTACCACTGTGTTATATACATGGTCTGTTACCATTATGTTTATATGTCTGTGGTCTATGTGTCTGTTACCACTGTGTATATGTTGTTTGTGGTCTATGTGTATGCTACCACTGTGTATATGTGTCTGTTACCACTGTGATCATGTATCTGCGGTCTGTGTGTCTGTTACCACTGTGTTCGATGTGTCTGTTACCACTGTGTATATGTGTTTGTGTTGTATGTGTCTGTTACCACTGTGTTATATGTGTCTGTTACCACTGTGTACATGTGTCTGTATTCTATGTGTCTGTTACCACTGTGTATATGTTGTTTGTGGTCTATGGGTATGCTACCACTGTGTATATGTGTCTGTTACCACTGTGAACATGTATCTGTGGTCTGTGTCTGTTGGCAATATATCCCGAGAACAAATGAACGGATTTCGACGAAGCATGCATAGTACGGTACCAGTATTTCTCTATTGTACCGTACTCATAAGGATTCCATTATTTGTACCGTACCGTAACATTGCATGATACCATCGCCTACTCCCCCCCCCCTTGCCACAAATAAAATACCGGTACGGTATACACATAATGAAAATAAATCAATAAATCAATAAAATGAAACAAATATATTAATGTATAGGTCTAAACAAATCACTGAATAGATTCTAAAGGCTGATCGAGACGAATTGCGTTTATATTCAATACGGTAGCGGTATTTAATTTGCCTTCATATACCGAAGCCTCTATTGCTAGCAAGCAGAAAAGCAAATATACTTCACAGCTCACCTTACCTCGAAACAGCCTTAAGGGGACAGTGGCTGTTTGTTTGGTCTATTTATTCATTTATTCATATGTTTTTAGTTTCCTCCCTAGACCTCCATCAAGCTTAGAAAAACACCCCCTAGACCCCCCTTCAAGATAGATTTGTACATTTTTCGGTAGAAAATATCCTGGCCAAAGGCCGATTCCTACTAAAATTACAGGCTCGGTATCGCTCGCCAGGAACAAATCGACACCTAAATGGCACGAAGGGTTCTAGTATTTACAAAGAAATGGGGTGAAAGGTCGTAAAATCCCCAAACTAATGGAAGCAACGTCTTAAAATTTCAAAACTAGTGGGGCTAACATTACGGATAAAAATGGTCTGTCTCCCCTTAACCCTTTCAGTACGGTACCGGCGATGCCCTTTTCATTATATTCAAGCAACTATTAGACTCATTCAGTTTTAAAAGATATTAACAGGGTTCGAACTATCTCACTTACCAATTTTTACTACCACAGATCCTCTATAAACTGCACAAAATCATCTAAATATAACAATGATAAAATAAAAAAAGACTTCGCTTGTACATAAAGGGTTAACAGATAACAGAAATAATACAAACTATACCCGGTTCCAAATGGGTAAATCTCTGTAAATCTCAACGCCTATTCCCTGGCTGACCCTTCCCAAATGGTACACATATTAGCTGGATTACTCTAGTCGTTTGCGAGTTATCGAAGTTAATGTCCAAGAGTTTGGACTACCGGTATTTATTTAGAACAGGGTATAGGTATAGGCCTATAAATGATATACGTACGGTATATGCAAAAGAAAATTAATGCAACATACCAGTACTTGGTAAATCTGTGAGCGTCCTTGTGGGCCAGCAAGTACGGTACCACACGGCGTACCGTACGGTACTGTTTAAATATATGAGGCGGACGGGGGAGTTGGCCTTTTATGCAACACATTTCTGCCATCCTTAAGAGAGAGAGAGAGGGGGGGGGGGGGGTTGCTATTATCATTATTACTATTATTACAGTATTATTGCTAATGTTATTACCGGTACTAGAATTATTATTATTTAGTATTCAGTATTTAGTATTTTTTAGGCTGCTCCCTAGAAATCGAGCTTAAAGGTGAACTACAGGGATGAACGAAAAAACGAAGATTAATGCAGGGTCATAACTTGGCATGAATATACTGTAATATGTATATGGGCAATATCGATATAATTCCATTAAACTCTAGAAAAACATACTAGTATATAATGTCGTTGGCAACTCGGCGATCAGCTGAACCAGTAGTTGAGGCTCGGGAGTGACGCCATTGTATGGAGAGCCTAGTTTGTAAACAAGACATACTGTCCGGTCTGTTTTTCGTAATTAATATCTTTCAATGGGGGGAAAATAAAAAAATTGTCTGCTATTTTTCCCGCCTTTGGTTCGCACCGAACCTAAATTTGTTGCCATCGAGTGAATTGAATGTTTTAAATCGCATTCATCAAAATATCACTCGATTTCTATAGTCATGAATGTTACAGATATATTACTCTCAAATTCCATTCAGTACATTGTCCAATATACAAAGTATTTATGGTAAATAAACACGATTCTATTACGCCTACACAAACACATGGTAAGCCCCCTAAAAGTAGTCCTGTTAATATTTCAATAGATAGGTATCCATGTCCTAAAATTGATAATAATATGTATAAAAACTCGAGATGAACATATAAAATAATCGGCATTAGCCACTTTACTGGAAATTAGATTATACAATTATAAACTACGATAGCTTCTGAAATGGCACGAGCATGATAAATTAATGCCAGTATTCGCTAGCCATAATTCTCATTAAACCAAACTACTCGAGCAGTCAACATCTGTTCCCCACTTGACTTACTTTGTTAAATTTGACATTTGTTGTGCATCTATGTGCACACTAGCAGTAATGGTGGTAGATATTTGTTTCCCATCGATGGAAATCTTAATATAATGTGGATTATAGCCTTAATAAAGGTAAAATGCTCAGTTAAATGGTGTGCGTGCGTGTGTGTATTACAAGGTTGCCAACGCATATCCACTCCCAACTCGCCCAAAAGTAGCCCAATCACCTAATATCGCACAACACAAAGTTTCAGCTATTTTAATCCTATCACACATTTTTCTTATAGCCTATGTTTATCTTTAACAGCCATGCGTGCATGATACTATGAGTTCCCCATATATAACTAGGCCTAGTCCCATATACAGTATATGAGTAGTACGTGTCACATCATCTAAACATTAATGAAATAACCACATACATGATTATCACAATCATGCACTCATCAAATTTGCATCAATGTCCCAATCCCCCCTCACAAGCAATCACTTGATTACTCAGTCACCGCCACATAGGTTACCATACATGTATAGTACAACCAACTGAAAGCCATGATGAACGTTTGTATGAAATGTAGCCTAGCTACTCGACACTCGATAGGCTATCTCGACACCTCTACAACTTGAATAAATAATAGGCCTATATAGAACCAGCCCAATTCCGCTTTCCTCAATTTTAGTTAGGATAGTACTTCTGAGGCTATCAACCCCATCACGCCGTAAATCAAGAATATCGTTAGGAGTGAAGTCCCTTTTCTAGAAATGTACGTCCTTCCTTCAATCTCGCAAATCTACGCTCCCAAACTAGCCCAATGGTGTGAACAAAAGCAGACCTTGGCAACACTGTATATGTTTATCACGGTGCGCCGTGGTCAGCTGGTCACCGAAACCCTCGACCTTGAAAGAGCAGTGTTGTCAGTCTTTTTTTTCATCTTTTTCGAATTTCCTGCATCTCCACGTATGTAATTTGCTGCCACTGTGTTCAATGACATTCTGATACACATTGACTGATATAATAAGAAATGGTACGATTTTAGTTACTGGACACCTATTTTACAGGTACCACCGAGGATTTAATACATATTTGTTTTCGGTTTCCACGCATCCAACACCAAGCTACACCTTTTTCTGGTCCGGTAATAGTATTGAAAACGATATAATAACTTTTTAAATGTGGTTTTCGACGAGAATACAACGGGGCGTTTGGGCCGAAAATCGGCGGCGGGGGGAGTCCGTCGTCGATTCGGATCGTCGCGGTTTGTTTACCCAGGACGCTCGAGGTGACGGCCAGCTGTTTTACTTGCCCCCTGCTGGCCACATAGATGACGATTATTATAATTCACGGGGAGGGGGGAGGGGGGCAGAGCCCCCCCCCCCCCCCCCCTCAACCCTGTCCTGTATCCCACGCCCTATACCGCAAGTTTTTATCAAAAAATTGACCCAACAAGCTTAGCCATTTTAAGTCGACCGCCAAGGCGGGACCGGGAAGTCACTCCGAGCGTAAAGTAAACCAAGATACATAGACTAAGTAAACAAAGCGACGCTACTTCCACGAACGTAACCGAGTTGTCTTTATATTTCGTCTCATATTATCATTATTAAAGTTACCCCATTGCTTTTTTAGTGTTTCGTACACCAGAAAAGGGTGTAGCTTGGTGTTGGATGCGTGAAAACCGAAACAAAATATGTATTAAATCGTTGGCGGTACCTGTCAAATAGGTTTCCAGTAACTAAAATCGTACCTAAGAAATATAGCCGGTAACCTATTTAGCTGCCCGATTTGAGAGTGGATTATTAAATTGGTACCATAAAAGCGCATGGGAGCGTGTTTTGTAGTCTGAGCATGCGTAGACATTCGACCTGCCAAATGCTACAACTACAGAATATAATACCGTATGTTAAGCCAGTATCTACTGAAACACGTATTTGTTAGTAACTAAAAAGGAAGTAAATACAATAATTCAATGAGTATTACACATTTCGCCCAGCCTATTACACCACAATAGATGAAACTAAATTTCTAGGTCAGGAAGCTGATATTTATGTATCAAATTATGTTAATTATTATATATTCACTGCATTAACGAGTATATAACCATCATATTATGAATCCAGTAAAAATATACTACACAACTATGTGTCATATATAAGTTGCGAACTGTATTAAACCTCTTAAATCACGAAAACCCTCAAAACTCCTCAATGGTGCATCACACACGATAGTCATTTGAATAAGACCCCCAGCGCCATCTGGATTTTTAGTACAGTTTTCTCTCATTCAATACTCAAGCTCTGAAAACGATCGAACAACGTCCTGAAGATGTGGTGCACATCAAGAAATAATCCCATCTCGCCAACAATAAACATACAGCCAGTGTTTGTGAGTGTTTTAGCCTGGTCCAGAGTTGAGGCAGGTCGGTTCTAAGGTTTATTTCGTAATGATAATATAGTTTTCTGTTCAATTTATATATCGCGGTCCCTTGACCAGACAGTGGTGAAGCCAAATGTTGAGCTGTAAACATGCATACAAATTATTAGAGTTTCTCACATAAAAAAACACACAGATTCACCCATTTCCCATGTCGAGAGTTCCCGCCATTGCACAAAGTGACGTCATGGTAAACACGCCAGTTCGCGCCACATAAAATAACTTAAATAAGCTATATTGCTGTTGTTAAAACAAATTTATGAAAGTTCTTCAGTATCATGTACCTAAAACCAAGCAGATCCCAATGGACATTGTAGTTTGAATAGGTTTCATCCCTGGAATTCACGACTTTAAAAAACATCTCTTAACACCACACTTTTAGATAAATGTGTACATTTGTCGGTAGAAAAATGCCCAGGCCAAAGGCCGTTTCCTACTAAAGTACAGGCTCGCTATCATATGCCAGGGACTCTCTCCCTCAATCTATCTTTCCCTAATCCTATGAGTGCTTCAATCTCCACACATTTTGACTCTAACGTACCTTGAATTTGGCTCGCTATCACTCTTTCAACTTTGGGAGGGACAGTTGTCACTGGCAGCATTGCCTTTTGGCTTCTTCATACATATACTGCCATATAGGACAAAAAAAATTGTTGAATATTTTTGCTAGTAGGCCAATATGCAGTTCGAAGTTTCATTTAATCAGCTCGAAGAGTCAGAAAGAACCATATCTGGCGTCCAAGAGTGTACGAGTGGTCAAAAGTGGGTTACATTAAACATAGCAGGGACCGAGGAAAGAATGCGGGATTGGACTGGAAATGGGCAGGTAGGCAGGAGGAGGGGGTCTGGATTAGGTCCGGAGGGTCTCGGTCTGTAATGAGGTGAAAGTGCAGGGAAGGAAGGAAGGCAGAGAGGCAGGGTAGGCAGGGAAGGAAGACAGAATGTTTAGGAAGGTAGAGAGGGAGGGTAGGAAGGCAGAGTGCTTAGAAGGCAGGAAAGGAAATCAGACAATGTTTATGAAGGCAGAGAGGCGGGGGAGGAAGGCAAAGACTGTTTTGGAAGGTAGGCAGAGGGGCAGGCTGGGAAGGAAGGCAGAGAGGCAGTGAAGGAAGGCAGAGATGTAGGGAAGGTAGGCAGAGAGGCAGGGAAGGAGGGCAGAGAGACAGGATAGGAAGGCAGGAAAGGTAGGCAGAGAGGCAGGATAGGAAGGCAGAGAGGCAGGGTAGGAAGGCAGAGAGACAGGATAGGAAGGCAGAGAGACAGGATAGGAAGACAGAGCGGCAGGCAAGGAAGATAGAGGGGCAGGGAAGGAAGGCAGAGAGGCAGGGAAGGATGGCAGAGAGGCAGGATAGGAAGGCAGAGAGGCAGGATAGGTAGTCAGAGAGGCAGGGTAGGAAGGCAGAGAGGCAGGATAAGTAGGCAGAGGGGCAGTGTGGGAAGGAAGGCAGAGAGACAGCGAAGGACGGCAGAGAGGCAGGGTAGGAAGGCAGAGGGGCAGGATAGGAAGGCAGAGAGGCAGGGTAGGAAGGCAGAGAGACAGCGAAGGACGGCAGAGAGGCAGGGTAGGAAGGCAGAGGGGCAGAGAGGCAGGGTAGGAAGGCAGAGAGACAGGGTAGGAAGGCAGAGAGATAGGGTAGGAAGGCAGAGAGTCAGGATAGGAAGGCAGAGAGACAGGGTAGGAAGGCAGAGAGAGAGACAGGGTAGGAAGGCAGAGAGACAGGGTAGGAAGGCAGAGAGACAGGGTAGAAAGGCAGAGAGACAGGGTAGGAAGGCAGAGACAAGGTAGGAAGGCAGAGAGGCAGGGTAGGAAGGCAGAGAGACAAGGTAGGAAGGCAGAGAGACAGGCTAGGAAGGCAGAGAGACAGGGTAGGAAGGCAGAGAGACAGGATAGAAAGGCAGAAATACAGGGTAGGAAGGCAGAGACAAGGTAGGAAGGCAGAGAGGAAGGGTAGGAAGGCAGAGAGACAAGGTAGGAAGGCAGAGAGGCAGGGTAGGAAGGCAGAGAGGCAGGGTAGGAAGGCAGAGAGGCAGGGAAGGAAGGCAGAGAGGCAGAGAGGGAAAGAAGGCAGGAAAGCAGGTAGGCATCGGAGGGTATGAATGCAAGAAGATTGGGAAGCAGACAAGAGGGTAGAACAAGGAAGCAAGGAGGAAGGCAAGGAGGCAAGGAAGGAAGGCAAGGAAGGAAGGCAGGGAGGCAGAAAGGAAGACAAGGGCGCAGGAAGGGAAGAAGAAAAGCAGATAGGCCTAGGAAGGAAGGAAGGTAAACCAGAAGGAGTAAAGGCAGGGAAGGAGGTAGACAGGATGTAAGGCAGAGAAGGAGGTAGACAGGAAGATAGGCAGGGAAGGAGGTAGGCAAGAAGAAAGACAGAGAAGGAGGCAGGCAAGAAGAAAGGCAGGGAAGGAGGAAGGCAAGAAGAAAGGCAGAGAAGGAGGTAGGTAGGAAGAAAGGAAGGGAAGGAGGTAGGGAACTACCGGTAGGTAGGCAGAGAAGGAGGTAGGTAGGAAGAAAGGCAGGGCAGGAGGTAGGCATGAAGAAAGGCAGAAGAGGTAGGCAGATAAGGAGGTGGGTGTGTGTGTACAGTGTATGCAAGGACAGGGAAAAGTGGAATGTAGTTTGGGAGAAGATATTCGGGGAGTGTCTTGGAGAAAAGGGATGAAGGAGTTGGAAAAGATACGAAAACTGCAGAGAGAGAGAGAGATATGTACATATATTTACATAGATACACTGGCCACGCAGACCTTACGATCCAAACGAGGTTGTCAGGACTTAATTCTAATCGAAATGGCATATCCGATAGAAAAGGAAAGTTGAAGGCAAGGATAGAAAAGAAGAAGGTTCTCTCCCCACCCTCCGTGAGTCCGTTCCCTCCGGCAATTACCGTACCGGTACATGAAAACGTTATAAATGATTACCCTTGCTGGGCTTCGAAATCCCCAGAAGGAATTTACAGGAAAGATTGGAAAAGAGAGAGAGAGAGAGAGAGAGAGAGAGAGAGGGAGGGAGGGAGGGAGAGAGAGGGAGAGAGGGAGAGAGGGAGGGAGGGAGGGAGGGAGAGAGAGAGGGAGGGAGAGAGGGAGGGAGAGAGGGAGGGAGGGAGGGAGAGAGGAAGGGAGAGAGAGAGAGAATTAAGTGTGCATTTCTGTCGCAAGTCACTTTATACCAAACTTGCCGACAGCCTAACTTAGGTTATCTACAGGCTAAACAAACATTTAGCATACCAGGTATTTAACCTACCCTAATTTAAGCTATACCCGTTCAGGCTTCTAAGATGCCATTTAGCATTTATATATAACATTCTCTCATTTCATAATTAGCTCTCCAAAAATATTGTTCTGCCTATAAGCTAGCTCAAAGACAACTGCAGGGGTTGAAAAAAAAAAATTAACTAAAGGTTTCTAGACTCCCCTGATGGTCACAAAGGCATACTTAACTTAGCCTAATCTATGCTATAATACATCTGACCTTAAATGGTCGAAACTGAGCATAGGCCTACGATTAAATTGACAGCCGCATTTGTCTCAATCATTATCTATCCCATAAAGTCAAGTAAATATAAACAAAAATCATCGAAGGGGTAAGGTATATCATAATTGATAATATTCAAGGACAATAGTGCGACGTTATGAGAAACAATTTATTAGGGAAAATAGGCACCAATAGATTCGCCATATTTTCCTCCATATAGTCCGCATGGAGGATTTTCGTTATCAACACATTGAAAAATACCCACTTCACAGACAAATACACCAAAAATCTAAGTCAAAGCGGGGGTGTGGGGGCGGCAGCCCCCACCTATAATACTAGGATAGGTTAGGTAAGGTTGTTAGGTTAGGCTAATGTCCTTTCAAAGGGGTATAGGCTAGTAAACACTAGGATAGCCTATACCCGGTCAGAGGTAAGAAGAACAAGAAGAAGAGTCCTGCAGTAGTCTCCTTGAATGCTACCTCATAATTAACTCTCAAACTTATTATTCCTCCCCACCGTGAATATACAATTTGTTAGAAACGAAAGTAAAATTAATTCCAATTCTTATCATGAACTTTTACATCTTTGAAAGGGCACTTGTAAGATAATAATTTAACCAACAAGATGTAACGAAGTAGACACACGTGGCTCCGTAGGCTATTCACATGTTTCATAAATAATTAGGCCACTATAGGCTAATTCCAGCTACAATAGGACCTACCAAGATTACACTTGAGACATATGGTGGATGCTTCTGAACTAGCGCTAGAGCTATGACTGACGACATCCAACAATACTCAACACCTAGGCTATACACAGTTTATCACAATTTCTTACGATTATGCATGTTTTAACTATATATTAGATGACTACATTAAGTGCTTATATAATATGGTAGTCGTGGAAATTTCCTTATGCAGCTAGACATGACTAAAAACATAATTATAAGGTTAGCCTAATTAATAATCATAAAAAAGTGTGAAAATACCTTCTTCCATACATATATTAATATACGTTATTGAATATTATGGGTAACTTTAATATATTATAATCATCAATATGCATTGAAAGTAATATGAGTCAGCTAAAGAAAGTATCCTACATGTAGCTTATAATTAAGAATGGTTGATGGAGAGGGAGGGTGAAGATCTATGGGATATCGACATTTAAAGTCGCTTACAGTACAAAACAACTTGTGTCATGCGGCAACTCCAGGCATACAGTATGTTGTTCGCCCGAATTGGGACTAGGCTATTCGTATCATTCATTGGGTGAATTTTTGTGACGAAACAAGATTATCGAGACTAAATGGGTTGGTGACGAAACGGTATGGTGACGATGCGGGCATAGGCTACTCCCCCATCAACAATAGAATGAACACAAACACTTGATTTTATAATTAGTACAGAATTATAAGTAACAATACTCACCAATCAAGTCCCAGTTACAAGCAGGCGGGGAGGGAGAGGGAAGGGGTGGAGTGGTGTGTGTGTGTGGGGTGGGGGGGGGGGGGGGGGGAGTGAGGAGGGGGTGAAGGTGAGAGGTAGGGAAGGGAGGGGGGAGGTGGGTATAGAGGGCTGGAGAAGGCAGGTGGTAGATAACAGGATTGGGGAGGCGTTGGTGGAGGTAGAGGTGGGGGAGGGGAGGGGTGGGGATGGAGGTGAAGAAGATAGGTGAGGGAGGGAAGGGGTGCAGTAGGGGTGGGGATGGAGGGATGACGAAGGTAGATGGGGGGAGGTGTTGGTGGAGGAGGTAAAGAGGGAAAGGTGGAAGAGGTGGTGGAGGTGGAGGGGTGGTAGAGGGAGAGGTGGGGAAGGGATGGAGTGGAGTGGGGGAGGTATTGATGGCGGAGGTGGAGATGGGGTGGAGTGGGGGTTGGGGAGGTAGGGACGGAGAGGGTGGGTGAGGTATTGGTGGAGGAAGTGGAAAGGGACAGGTCGCGGTGGGGAAGGGTAAGATGGTGGGAGTGCTGGAGGAGGAGGTCGAGTTGGATGTAGTAGTAGTGGTGGTGGTGAGGATATTAACACTAGGCCTCTTCCTCACCGGGGTTCATTTGCCAGACAGTAGCTTCAATATCCTTCAACTGGGAATCATTGGTTTACAACACTAGAGTATATGGTTATGGTTCACCCTATCGCATGTATTAAAATCATTTTCAAGCACACAGTGGAGTCTCTCTGGTGAACAAAATAACAATACCGGTGGTTATCTTATATTTAGGAAACTGAGCGATCTGTAGTTCTGAATTGCGTGAGTAATACTTCTGTTCAAGACGGTAGCCTATATGTAAACCCTTTTCCGCATATATACTGTATATAAATACGTCTACTTGTTAAATATTTACAGAGAATCATCACAACCAGGGAAGTCCACTTGTCGTGCTTGAATCTCCCGCCATGCCTCCACAGACATGTTGCAGGCACCACCGTTTATGTTCAACCCAAGATATTTGACTTTTCAACTCGTCAGGGTTGCACTGGAGCTTGCAAGAATAAGTACGAGTTTCACCCTCACTCCCACTGCTGTTGTAACTTAGTAGAAAACACAGAAATTTCTTAATTTAGGCGAAATGAAGACGAAATCACTGACACGTAACACCACCTGTTTACAGGAGTGATGGACTGACTTGGGCTGCCGCTGGCCCCAGGGTTGCCAAATCATTACATTTTATAACGCTAGATCCGTTCTCAAAAGTCCGTAGATAGTAAAGCCAAAAATCGCTCTAATAATGTCACAACCTCTAGAATATCTCTCTAAGTGACCCAGATCTTTAAAATATCGCAATGATTCATGTTGCTAATTATAAAAAAAATTGCCGCTAGATGGAAGTAAAATCTAGCGGGAAAGTAGTCATATCGGCAACATTGGCTGGCCCGCACCAGGATTCATGGTTACTAAGTCTCACGAAAATCGCTAGAATGGTCCTGGAACAGTCGTTAGATTCTCTAAATATACTAAATGCATAGGCCTACTGTTTCTAAAGCAAATTAAGTAATATTTCGAATATTACTGATAACTAGCTCAGATCTCTAGAGACTAGAATATAACTAGAATTCATATCGCTAAATGACAGTAACTATCGCTAGACAATAATAAATATTTCTAGATCAAGATAAATAGTAGTTAATCTGACAACACTGCCCTGTCTCCACTTCCCCGCTTCCTCGGTCGCTGATTGGCTGTCAGGATTACGTCACTGCATAATACGCTTGTGAGTGGGTAGCCGAGGTGGAAACTGCTCACCCCCCCCCCCCCCCTTCCTTGTTTTCCTCCTCCCCCCTCGGTCCTCACCACATCTCCATCTATGCTCCATCCATAAACAAAGCAGTGTGGCGTTCATAGGGGATACAATCGTCTGTGTTTGAAAGTATTATCGACCGTTTAGTGTTTTAGTTTGGCGAAATATCCATTGACGAATCTTTTGAGTAGAAACAAAGTAGAACATCATGTTATCTGAGTAGAAACGCACCGGAATGTCATGTTGGTGAAACTTTGGCATAGTAGGCTAATCCCGTGGTCCTCTGAAGATGAAGTTAAGGACACTAGGGTTTTGCAATGCTGAGGCGTTCATCTCCGTACCCTTGCTCATTGTGGGATATGTTAAGGGGAGGTTTGTTTTTTCTGGGCACCCTTCTCGTTCAAATTTAGCCTCATTAGTTTTGAGATGTTAAGACGTTCGCTCCATTACTTTGGGGAATTTGATATATTTTGTGCCATTTAGGTGTCTATTTTTTTTTCCTGGCAAGTGACAACGAGCCTGAACATTCCGGCCTTCGACCGGAACATTTGTCTACCGAAACAAAATGTACAAATTTATCTCAAAGTGGGTATGTTTTTTAAGCTTGCTGGAGGTCTTGGGAGGAAATTAAGATAATAAGAAATACATGAAAAATAATATATAAAAAACATCCCCCTAAGTGAGTTAGCCTACCCAGCCTGGTACTCAGGGGCTACTGCATATTATTATCCAAGTTAACACAAATTACCTCACCAGATGGGACGTTCAATAGGGATGCTCATAGGAACTTCATGTCCACATTTTGTTTGTCCGATTCTTTAGGTTGATGGATATATTTGGGCCACCGTGACCATTCGAAAGCTTGCCAGGACCCATCATTTTCATTTTAAAATGTTACCGTGTTTACCTCTTGATCTTGGATGGCCTCGCTGAGCAAATTAAAAGTTTTGAATAGCTTGGTAAGCACCTGTGCTTCATTTCAAGCTATTTATCACATAGCTCAAACCGAATGTCGGCATTTGTGAGCGTGTTCATTACTGCTAGTTACTGCTAGGTAAACAGGTTGAATGGGGGTTAGTGACCTGGGGATCGACAGAAACAGGATGTCGTCGGCCACCGAGGCCGATTAGGGCTGCCCAGCATCGCACGTGCCCACGGTTAGAAAATCTAGGGTTGGAAACCTGGCCGGAGAGGGAGTTACTCTACCCAGGAAACGACATGGTTAGAAGTCTGTCGCCCTCCGAGGCTGTTAAAAGCAAGTGAAGATAGCCCTTACTAACATGGCTAGCGTCTGCCTTGTTTTTAGCGCCATGTGTAGTGACGGACAACTCAATCCAGGGAGCGACATAGGCAAAGTCCCCGTCGGCCTCGAATGCTGTTTAGAGGAAAGCGGATCAAGTCCTAGTCGTTCTGTAAGTATATATAAAGTACGAGTATATAATGTATATAGGCTATAAGCAATTCCGAAAAAAAAAAAAAAAAAAATGAACTAAAGGAGGAGGAATATAAGGAAAAGAACAACATAGATAAACAAAAATGTCTGCAAAGAACCCAGGCCGTCTTGAAACAACAAGAGGGCAGCAACAAGAGCACCTCACACACCGGCTCGGCTTAACAGAAATCCTGATGGAATCCTTAATGGAAAGGATTTTGGCTGACGATGGTGTGTGTGTGGTGGGGGTGGGAGTAGTGTGTGTGTGTGTGTGTGTGTAAGACAGTGTGAAACGGGAAGGTGTGATGGTACACTCGGATACCATAGTCTTTAGCCCACTCGTAAGAATTCGTGGACCCCCTATGTATTTCTTTATGCAGTTATTACTATCTGGATTGATTTTTTAATATAACTTGCTTTTCTATAAATAGTATATATAGTTTTGTAGTTGATGTACAGATAATTATGCTCATAAACTTGTTTCCAGATATATATACTTCCATAATTAGCGATAGGTAAAGGCCACGGATACTTATGAGTGGGCTACGGACTATGGCATCCGAGTGTACCGCGGGGAGGTATGTGGGAAGGTGTGGGTGTAGGTATAATAGTGGTGTGGGGAGGTATGTGGGAAGGTGTGGGTGTGGGTATACTAGTGGTGTGGGGAAAAGAAGGTGGGAAGATGGGTTCGTGGGGGAAGACATATGTACAGTGTGTGGGAAGCTGTGGGGTGTGTTGGTGTGACAGTGGTGTGGGGAAAAGAAGGTGGGAAGATGGGTTCGTTGGGGAAGACATGTACAGTGTGTGGGGTGTGCTGGTGTGGGGAAAAGAAGGTGGGATGATGGGTTCGTTGGGAAGATGTTAGTACAGTGTGTGGGAGGCTGTGGGGTGTATTGGTGTGGGGAAGGAAGATAAAGGTTGGGACTATTGGAAAACTCAGTGGGTTGCTGTACTGTGTAAGCGCGGGTGAAAGGCATGGGGGAAGAAAGATGAAATAGAGTCTTGATAGCCTAATGTTTAGTGTGCGGAATTTCGATGTGAGTATCCTAGGTTCGAGTCCTTAGAGTACCACATGTATTCATTACTTTCATTGATTTCAATAGTTAGGTTTATTTGTAAATTAATTGGTGGGTTGGTGAAAACAAATATGAATTAGGAGGCGAACCTGGGGTAGCGTAGTGGAAAGGACAGCATAGGGGCAGCATAGATGCAGTGTGTGATGCAGTTTTGGAATTAACGTATGAGAAATAACTGGTAAACTACAAGTGAAAGGTATATAGATGGTTGTGTGGTATTGGAGTAAGAGTGCAAGCAAAGGCAGTCAAGCAACAACAGGTCTAGCGACCCCTTGGGGTGGCTTGCTCTCTAAATCACGGCTGCTAAGAGTGTTCACAGTGGCTTAGAGTGGGTAAGAAACAATTGGAAAGGGATTTACTGCCCTAGGACTAATGTCTATGGCAGGGTTAGGAGATCTTAGTAAGAGAACATTTGGGTTAATAACATAACACAGCTATAGGTATTTTTTAGTGTATCTGGGAAAAGTGAGTAACATCTTAGTTATATACTTATACATGTAGTGACCCTCGATGTATCTCAACAAAACAATGGTATTCATTTACAAATGCAGTCAGTATAGGGTTGAAGGCAAGGTGTATGTCTAGGCGATGTTTAAAGGAATCAACGATGCTGCAGTCTATAACATCTCGAGGAAGCCCATTCCCCAATTTGATAACTTGATTGACGAAAACATTCTTAGATTCATGTGAGTTAAAAGATTTACCAATGATTTTGCAACCATTTCCCCGCGTGTAATTTGATTGGTCATTTGGTGTGTTTGAATAAATTACCTTCGAAATAGTGATGACTTTAAAAAAGAAAGAAAAAAAAACACACACGATATATTGGAGGAAAAATAGGAAGGCAGCGTTTTACTGTGAAATTATATCAGAACAATATTTACGGATAGTAATGTAGGAATGCAAAGGAAAACAAGCAAACACAGACGTAAAGAACATAAACATTCCCTACTACTTTTATATATACCGAGTATTTACAATGATCAGTAGTAATTGGAAGTTAGTTGGCCTATAATAATGTTGATTACAACTTATTAAACATCCTTCTTATAATGTTAGCGCCATTCAAGTAATCAAGTTTGGATTCTTTTCTTTCGGAAAGTGTTGGGGGATTCATTAATATTTGTATTAATGTTGTTGTTGATGTCATTATAATTATTATGTTATTATTGCATTCTAGGTCACATACACACACACACACACACACACACACACACACACACACACACACACACATATATTCTTGCCACCTACATATAACCAGTTTATTGCTTCACTCCACAATGCTCAAAATAAATATATCCCTAAAAGAAGATTTAGATCGACGCAGAACCAACCAAAATGGATGACTAATAAGCTAATAGATCTTATAGGAAAAAAAGAAAGGAATATATCGAAAAATAAAGAAAGGTGAAAATCATTTACATATATACTATCAGACTCTATCAAGACAGGTCAAAAAGGAAATCAGGAAAGCAAAAAGAAATTATGAAATAAGGATAGCCAGCGACTCAAAAAATAACCCTAAAGCTTTTTACCAACTATATAAATCTAAAGTTAGAGATGTAATAGGCCCCCTAAAAACTTCAATAGGAGAAATAACAGAAAATGATTTAGAAATGTGCAGTACATTAAATAGTCAGTTTCTTTCCGTTTTCACTAATGAAAATTTGGCACAGATTCCAGAAGTCAATATGGTATATAGTGATAGTATAGAAAATATGTTAAGTACAGTTAGTATAAGTAGAAATGATGTGCTTAAGGAAATTGACAGACTGAAACCTCAAAAATCGCCTGGTCCTGACGAGGTATATGCTAGAGTATTAAAAGAATGCAGAGATGAGTTAAGTAGTCCATTAGCATTTATATTTAACAAGTCATTAGAAACAGGTTTAGTTCCAGAAGCTTGGAAGCTTGCAAATGTAGTTCCGATCTTCAAAAAAGGTGATAAATCGATAGCATCCAATTACCGTCCCATTAGTCTCACATCAATCATAGGAAAGTTGCTAGAGTCTATTATTGCTAGGAAAATTAGAAGCCACTTAGTAAAATTTAACTTAATAAATTCTTCTCAGCATGGATTCACTCAGGGACGTTCGTGCCTTACTAATTTGCTTAGCTTTTTCTCAGAGGTATATGAAGCAGTAGATAGTGACAAGTCATATGATATTATATATTTAGATTTCAGTAAAGCTTTCGACAGAGTCCCTCATGAGAGATTGATGAGAAAGGTTGAGGCACATGGAATAGGAGGGTCGTTGTTGGGATGGATTAGGTCATGGCTAATTGGTAGGAAACAGAGAGTTAGCATAAATGGTACCAAGTCAGAGTGGGGAGCAGTCAAAAGTGGTGTCCCCCAGGGATCGGTATTAGGTCCCCTGTTGTTTCTTATATACATAAATGACCTAGATTTAGGTATAACTAGTAGGATAAGTAAATTCGCAGACGATACTAAAATGGGGAGATCAATTGATTCAGATAGCGATATAGAGTGCCTCCAAAGGGATCTAGATACCTTACATGAATGGTCAGTAAATTGGCAGATGAAGTTTAACATTGACAAATGCAAGGTATTAAAGATAGGGAAGATGCAAACAAATGTTAAATATAAACTAGCTAATTTAGAATTAGAAAATTCAGACTGCGAGAAAGATCTAGGTGTGTTTGTTAGCAATGATTTGAAGCCTAGAAAACAGTGTATAAGCGTTCGTAATAAGGCAAACAGGATTCTCGGGTTCATCTCTAGGAGTGTGAGTAACAGAACTGCTGATGTTATCTTAAAACTTTACTTGTCATTAGTGAGACCCCCTATGGATTATGCTGTCCAATTTTGGTGTCCTTATTACAGAATGGACATAGATTCATTGGAGAGAATTCAGCGTAGAATGACAAAAATGATCCATAATATTAGAAATTTTCCGTATGAAGAAAGGTTGAAGAAATTAGGTTTACATTCGTTAGAGAGACGCAGAGTTAGAGGGGATATGATAGAGGTGTTCAAGTGGGTTAGTGGGATTAACAAAGGGGACATGACAAATGTACTAAAGCTCAGTGATAGCGAAAGAACTCGTACCAATGGTTTCAAATTAGATAAATTTCGTTTCAGAAAAGATATAGGCAAATATTGGTTTGGTAACAGAGTTGTAGATGGGTGGAATAGGCTACCAAGTGATATAGTGGGATCAAGAACGATAGGGAGCTTTAAGAAAAAATTGGATAAGCATATGGACGAGAAGGGTTGGGTGTGAAGGGGGATCAGCCGGGTTGGGCCAATCAGCGCTCTGCAGACCCCGGTAATCCTGCGTTAATCTCTAACCGGTTTGGTAAGATGATCCTCAGGGTATTAGAGTGTTGAGCCTATAATTGGGCTTTGTAATTGGGGTTGTGTGGGACAGGGATCTGCCTTGCTTAGGCCAATCGGCTTTCTGCAGACTCTCATTTTCTTATGTTCTTATGTTCTTATATATATATATATATATATATATATATATATATATATATATATATATTATATACCTGTACTTTATTATCGACAAAGACGTATTTTCTCCCCTTATATGTGAGTTGTTGTGTTTCCCAGTGGGCAAGAGATCCAGCCACCCAACACCCCCCAGCCATTGACAAAAGGTACTGCTGCTGCTGCCAAGAGCTACTGGCCCTCTTGGGATAAGTAAAGCCGGTATTACACGAGAGCTTTTATAATCTGCTCTCAGATCGCCACTATGGCTTCCTTAAGGGTCGCTCTACTGGTGATCTTCTTTCATATCTTACTAACTCTTGGTCATCCTCCTTTCGGGACTTCGGTGAGACTGTTTCTATTGCACTAGACATATCGAAAGCCTTCGATAGAGTCTGGCATAAATCTTTAATTTCTAAACTACCCTCCTTCGGTTTCTATCCCTCCATCTGTGCCTTTGTCTCTAATTTCCTTTCCGGCCGTTCCATAGCCGCGTTGTGGACGGCCATTGTTCACTTCCTCACCCTATAAACTCCGGTGTTCCTCAGGGCTCTGTCCTATCTCCTATTCTCTTTCTAATTTTTATATCTCCTTATATCTCCTTAACTGTACCTTAATTCCCATCCATTCATACGCAGACGACTCAACCTTACACTACTCCATTAGTTTTTCAGAACGCCCCAGCCAGCAATTCCTCAACGACAAACGTAATGAAGCCATAGAACTCTTAAATTCTGATCTAAATACTATTTCCAATTGGGGCAGAGAAAACCTTGTTAACTTTAATGCTTCCCAAACCCAATTTCTCCAGCTATCTACCCGTCAGGATCTCCCAGCGGACTATCCCTTATTCTTCAACAATACAAAAATCAACCCTTCATCTTCTCTCAATATTCTTGGTGTCTCTTTTTCTTCTGCTCTCATTTGGAAGGACCATATTACCAGTCTTGCTAAGGCAGCCTCCCAGAAGCTCGGTGTGCTCAACCGCCTTAGGGGGTTCTTTTCCCCTGCACAGCTTCTTGCTCTGTACAGGGGCATAGTGCGCCCTTGTATTGAGTATTGTTCACATGTGTGGGGAGGTTCCTCTCACACCGCTCTTCTAGACAAAGTTGAAAGGAAGGCCTTTCGTATCATTAACTCCCGTCCACTCACCAACTCTCTGCAGTCTCTCTCTCTCCGCCGCAATGTTGCATCTCTCTCGCTATTCTATCGATACTATAATAATCAGTGTTCCTCAGAGCTATCCCAGTGCATACCACCTCCTTTACGTAGGGCACATGGTACCCGTCTTGCAACTCAATCCCACCCCTACTCTGTGCAACTCTCCAACCCAAGAGTGAAACGTTACTCTCAAACTTTCTTCTACTCAACAGATGAGCTCTGGAACTCTCTCCCAGAATCAGTCTTTCCCTCTTCCTATGACTTAAATTGCTTCAAACTCCGTGTGTCCAGGCATTTTGGCTCGAACGGCCCTTGATTTTGGCCCTGTCACTCTTTCAACTATGGGGGAGGCACTCGCTATAGGCAGTAATGCTTTTTGCCTCCCTCAATCACATAGAAAAAAAAAAAAAAAGTCAACGTTCGATGATCAACATTTATCTGGCAACATTTCTGGTATATTTTACCCTGGTATCGGAAACTAGACTGGTGAGAGATCAATTTAGGTGACAGCAATGGATTAAATGTTTACCTAATAGGCTGCCAGACCAATGTTGAGTATAAATGTTGAGGGAAAAAGTGCTCGTGTGATACCGCCGGATTAAGGGGGGATGGTTCACTTTTTGGTAGATTTGTTCATGTATTTATTATTTTGTTTAATTTCCTCCCTAGACCTCCATCAAACTTAAAAAAACATCCATCATATCCCACTTCTAGATTTATTTGTACATTTTTCGGTAGAAAAATGTCCCGGCCGGTTACTCTTAATATTACAGGCTCGCTATCGCTCGCCAGGAAAAAATCGACACCTAAATGGCACGAAAGGTCTTAAAATTGACAACGAAATGGGGCAAAAGGTATTAAAATCGCCAAACTAATAGGCCGAACGTCATAAAATCTGAAAACTATTGGGGGTAAGCATGAGGAAGAAGGGTGACCAGAAAAACAGCCCATGTCCCCTTAAGGAAGATGTTTATTGGGGCTGATGTATTATGTATGGCCAACCATTCCGAGGGGACACTTTTTGTCAGTGTATAGTGGGGTATTCTGACAATAGACTTACATAGAGGTACATATATACACAGACCACTTGTACAAGTTGGTCAAGGATGAAAGTATACAGTTTTTCGTCTGCTATAGCCCCACATAGTTTGTCATGTTGGCAGCCCTGGTAGCCATATCTCAGAGCCCGCCCACCTTATACAGGGTGTTTAAAAACGTGTTCCTGGACTTAGTTGTCAGACGGAAATATGAATATATTTATATGAATATATGAATATATCTATAACGTGAATATCACTTCGGAGATATTAAACACTTAATGTTATTGATAGATATACAAGAAATGCGAGAGTGAAAACGAAAATCAAAACGTCTACCTATATACGATATTTCAGTGGAATACAGGTCCATTTTCACACGTGGTATAATATGTGGCTAATAATGTAGGGTATGGTGATATCAATGTTGCAGTTGGTTTGCAGGTGTTCTGCTGATAAAAATAAAAATAATAATAATAAATAAATAAATAAAAATCACAAGTAAAGCCTCATTATGCTTCGAGGGCTGACTTATAAAGCAATGGCGCTCGCAAGATGAGTAAAATTGCTGGGTCATTACCCTATTGAACACACAGGCTTCCTTACGTCCACGTTTAGGAATTAGATTTTTGTGTATCTAAAGTAGACGAATATGGAGTGGCTATAAAAGATATTACGATATACACTTAACATTATAACATTCATAATAAATAATGAGTAGAAAGAGGAATATAATAATACTTGTTAATTAAGAAGTAGGTAAATATTGATATTTCACTTTCATCCCCAAGACTGGATTATATGTGATCCAAAGGTCAATGAAACGGAGGCGAGCGCCGCGGCTACGCGCTGTTCCAGCGTATGCCCCCAGCTTTGTTTTGCTATCTCCATAACAGTATTTAGTCACCCTGAAGGTTTATGAATAATTCTCTAACTTTTGATATTTATGGAAACGCTTTTTCGAACCACTCCGTATATTAATTAATGTATCAATATAATAAACCCCATGTGTGTTGGGATGGTTTGGGCTAGTGGAAAGGCTGTCATGGCTGCCAACTTGACAAACCATGTGTGGCTATAGCAGACGAAAAACTGTATACTTTCATCCTTGACCAACTGTACATAGTATTCCAGATGACGCAGAATCAATGAACTGTATAAAGGGAGAATATCGTGTTCGGGTTTGTATTGAATTATCTTCCAATGAACCCAATAATGTTGATGACTTTCACTTTTTGGTCGACTTTTTTTCATTTATTAATTATTTTTTATAGTTTCCTCCCTAGACCTCCATCAAAATTAAAAACACATCCATTAGTTCCCCCTTCTAGATTAATTTGTAAATTTTTCAGTAGAAAAATGGCCCGGCCGAAGGCCGGTTCTTCCCAAATTACAGGCTCACTATCGTTCGCCATGACAAAAATTGACACCTAAATAGGACGAAAGGTCTTATTAAGGGAGATGTTTGTTGGGGCTGATGTATTATGTATGGTCGACTATTCTGTGACAATTTTTTGTCATTGTATAGTGGGGGTATTCTGACGATAGAATTACATGGAGGTACATAGATACACAGACCACATAGACCACTTGGTTCAATCGAGGTGCTTCGGCCTTATCACTTACTGGTAAGTGATTCATTCTCTTATATCAAGACAATGGAAGAAAAGGACAGCAAAGTAAAAGGCTCTCAAGGTCGCAGTGTTCAGCCCGTTGCCTTCAGGTTCAGGATTATAAGAATACCTAAAACGTATTTTTATTTGTATCTAATTATTAATTGTAGATTTAATTAAATTACCTACAATCAATTTTGTCAAACAACATCAACGTCTGAAAACACATGTCAAAGAGAATAAAGTATTTGGTGTTAAAATTGTAGCATCTAATGTGAAGAACATGCAATGACAATTGAGGGATAGACCTAAAAAGAAGTGATATCATGTCGTACGATTTTAACTCAAATTTATCATCCGAGAGGTGAGGCAGCCCAGAACAGGACTGCCTGGAACGCTGCCTCGATTAACCATATCGCGCACATAAGGACGCGATTGTGTCCTCACAGGGATACTTTAAAACCGTTGTGACCATCAGGGGTGTTTAGAACCTTTAGTTTAATTACTTCAACCTCTGCAGTTATCTTTGAGCGAGTTGTGGGCAGAAAACTAATCTTGGAGAGGTAATTATGAGATTAAGAGAAGTCTATTTCTGAATACTAAACGGCAACCCTCGGACCTGAAAGGGTGAAGACGTGGAACTAAAACTGTACCTCATGTAAACAACTCGGTTTTACAAATTATATACGTATGTACTGTATATATGTAATTGTAAGGGTGTAGCTTTGAATCATGAGGACATTTAGTAACGTGGTAAACTATAAAACGGACAAAGTCAATGATTTCCTAGCGAATATTTCATCTCTGCATAAACGGCACAACAGACCAGACCAGATGGCTGGAGTAAAGTAGGAGAGAAGAGCAATTTGACAGAGGAAGAACAAGCAGAGAAGTGAGAAGTACAGTAAAAGACTGAAAGTTCTCGGGCTCAACCAAGTTGCTGCAGCTGCACTCAACCAAGTTGCTGCAGCTGCACAACAGTCAATTTACAGGGCAAATTTAAATAAAATTACTGAACATATGGTGGTTGAAAAAATATCCAGTTACAGGACAACACAACTATGGGCGAGTATGTTCTAGACGACTAGAGGAAGCTGCTGGTTGGGTAAAAGAAATATTGGGAACAAATTGCTTTCTGTTGGGAATAAACAGATGGCCCGAGTTGTGAGAGGAGCGTGTAGAAAGGCGTGTCACAATGATAGGCCTAGAGTAGCATATACGTCTAGGGTTGTCCTCCTCCACTTGAGAGAGAGAGAGAGAGGCGATTTTACAAGATGATAATCCCAGCAGAAATAGAGATACTGAAGAGAGAGTACAAAGGAAAACAGGCAACCACAGATATGAATATAAACACCATGTGAGGAGGAGCACTTTATTGACAACGTTTCGCATATAGCTTCATCAACCCAATGATGCCTGATGAAGCTATATAGCTATATGCGAAATGTCAATAAAGTGCTCCTCCTCATATGGTGTTTATATTCATTCTGTCTACTTTTCAAAGTATATTTTTATCAACAACAGATATATTGATCCTTGTGAGGCTGCTTTAAACTAATCTACTTAGCCTGTAGGGCAACACATGGGTTAAGGGGTGATGGGTCGTTTTTCTGGTCCCCCTTTTTCCTCATGTTTAGCTCCATTAGTTTTCAGATTTCATGATGTTCGGCCCATTAGTTTGGTGGTTTTAAGACCTTTCGCCCCATTTCTTTGTCACTATTAAGATGTTTCGTGTCATTTTTAGGCGTCGATTTGTTCCTTGCAAACCTGTAATTTACGAGGAACCGGCCTTTGGCCGGGCAATTTTTCTATCGAAAAATGCATAACATTTTCTTGAAGGAGGGCCTTGGGGGGAATGCTTTTTAAGCTTGATAGAGGTCTATGGAGTAAACTAAAAAATATAATAAAATATTCATAAATGAGCAAATAAATACGCCCATCCCCTATAAAGAGCGAGATATTGATCTAGTCGTATTTAAAAGTTTGAATGGCGGTACAACACTGGACGACATTACAAGGTAGTCCATTATTCCCTAAGTGAACCACTTGATTGACAAATACTGTATATGTTTTGTCCCATATGAATGAAAGTGTTTTCTAAAGATTTGACCACCATTTTTCTTGTCAAAATTCAAATTGTCAAATCAAATTCACCATATTTATTTGCCTATAAATAATTACAATATTTATTATAATATATGCAAAATTATTTAATAGGCTGAGCTCATGAAATAAAGCATTTTCATGAGATTCAGAAAGTATTTACACAATACAAAATACTTGTAATAATTTCAAATACTTGGATTGGTTCCTCTCTTTACCTTCATTTTGTTCAACTGTAAAGATATAACTCTTAGACGTTCTTCGTAATATTTGTTTCTTAGTCTACAAATAATTTGTGTTACTATCCGCTGTTCGTATTATTTGTTTCTTAGTCTACAAACAATTTTAGTTACTCTCCGCTGTATCCTCTCCAGCTTGTCTATGTCCTTTTGATAATACGGACACCAAAATTGTACATAGTATTCCAGATGAGATGCATAAAGGGAGAATAACGTTTTCGGATTTGTATTTGAATGATCTTCCAATGAAACCATTATTTTATGTTGGTTTTCTTAACTACTTTGGTGCATCGTTGGCGGGGTTTTAAATTGCTTGATATTGTTACTAATAAGTCAGTTTGATTATCAGTGCTTATGAGTTGACTACCATTCATCGATTATTTTGCCTATTCTTTCTCTATATGTAGTACTTGACATTTATCGGCATGGAAACACTTTGTCTTGGATTTGGTGAACATGTATTAAGGCAGATACCACTATGTTAGCCTTTTTTTTTTTTTTTTTTGCCATTTTAGTATCGTCTGCAAATTTTGATATTGCAAATGAGAGGCCAACATCGATGTCATTAAGGGGGGATGGGATGGTTTTTCTGACCCACTTCTCCCTCGTGTTTAGCCCCATTGGTTTTTAAATTTTAAGACTTTCTGCCCATTAGTTTGGCGATTTTAAGACTTTACGCCCCATTTCTTTGTCAATATTAAGACCTTTCGTGCCATTTAGGTGTCGATTTTTTCCTGGCGAGTGACAGCGAGCCTATAATTTTATGAGTAACCTACCGAGAAATGTAAACAAAAATCTTGAAGGGGGGTCTAGGGGGTGTTTTTTACAGGTTGATGGAGGTCTAGGGAGGAAACTAAAAAAATAATAAAAAGACAAAACAATAAGCATATCAATAGGCTACACCCAAATCCCCTTAATATAAATCAAGAAAAGAACAGGTTCGAGAACTGATCCCTGAAGCACTCCACTTGTGACATTTTTCCAGTCTGAGGTTCTACCATATACAGTATAACTACTCGTTGCTTACGCCCGGTTAGCAAATTCTTAATTCATAGAAGTACACAGCCTTTAATGCCATGAACCTTTATTTGTATCAGGAGAGAGAGAGAGAGAGAGAGAGCGAGAGCGAGTCAGAGTCATACAAGAGCCAGAGAGCAAGCCAGAGAGAGAGAGTCAGTATGAACCAGAGAGATAAGAGAGAAAGAGAGAATCAAACCAAAAGCGAGTGAACGAGATGAAGGCCCCCCACCCCCAGATGAAATAGAGATATGGAGCTCTGGCACGGTAAAAAGCCCGGACCCGGCACCCATACCATAAATACGAGAGGCACTGACAGTCCCACCCCCACCACCACCCACGGTACTTACGGTAACCTACTTCGGGACCTGCCGTACAGTCGCGGCCATTATTTCTGCTACATTATGAACCCTCGAACTGCTCAAATAAAACCCCAAAATGCATATTCTCGTTAAAAGAAAATCAAATAGTATATATATATATATATATATATATATATATATATATATATATATATATATATATATATATATATATATACTGTATATATATACAGGTATATATATATTTTTTTTTATTTTTTATTTTTTTCTCAGTCCGAAGCACTTTGAAAATTTGAGAATTGTTTCGGAATACAAGCGAGAATGTTTCACACCTATACGTTTTATTATATGTTGTTTATCTACAGTACCATGGCACTGTAATTATCCGAAACTTAAATTAATCTATTAATTAACGATCTCCCTTAGTATTTACCTTTTGGACGTTTACTTAACCCGTTCACGATAACATAACGCTTTTTCATTTCATTCAATTTAAAGAATGCTTCCTAATATTTCATGAGCATTTTAGAATTTAGATTGTTTTTTGGATAACACTTGCTTTTCAAAAAAGTAGTATACAATTATAGTTTTGCAGTTGATGCATAGAAAGGTATGTTACTAATTTAGCTTTCAGAGATATATTTCTACAATTAGAAGTAGGTGAAGTCCAGGAATACTTATGACTAGAGTCTATTCGCTGTAAGTAGGCGAGAAATCATAACCTCTAACCTCCGTAAATAAAAAACGACTAGAGTAACCGAACTAATATTTCTACCATTTGGGAAGAGGGCCGGGGGTCGGGGGAGTGCTGGAGCGACCTTGGTGACCCTGGTCTCTGGGTATTCTCCTGGGTGATCTAGATGTGTGTGAATTTTGTGTTTTGTCTGTGTTTGTTCGTTGTTATGTCTTGTGTTTTGTGTTTTCCTGTTCTTGCTCTGTCTTGAGTCGGCCACCCCCAAGAAAAAAAAAGAAAAAAAAAAATAATAATAAAATAGAGGAAAAGAAAAATTAAGAATAGGAAAAGTGGGGATTGGGCCTGAGCATATAGATATAGATAGGGAAGAGTCAGTCACGGAAGAGATGTAGAAATGTACAGCCAATTTGCTCTAGCCCTTTTTGAGTAACAGGGTATAGGCCATGATTTCTCGCCTACTTACAGCGAATAGACTATAGTGTAGGGACTATGGTATCCCAGTGTACGTACCAGGAACTTACGCAGGCGTCTCTACACTTCAGGACATAACTGTATACTGTGGCCTTAAGGGACCCCACCTCGCTTTTTGCTCTTTCTCTCCCTCTCTCTTTGGCATGTATCCATTCGGCCCCATTCAGCCTACTGTTTTAAGACGTTTACCCCCATCCAGGTGTTAATATTTCCCTGACGAGCGGTAGCGAACCAGTATATATATATATTTTTGTTTCGACAGCAAGCTAAATTTGTACATTTTTCGATAGAAAAATTTCTCCGGCGAAGCCGGATTTCTCCATACAATGCTGGCTCGCTATCGCTCGCCAGGAAGAAATCGACACCTGGATGGGGATAAACGTCTTAAACCAGTTGGCTGAATGGGGCCGAATGGATACAAGCCAGGGAAAGAGAGAAAAGGAGAGAGAAAACAAAATCCGGTGACCCCCCTTAATCAAGTTTTGGAAACTCTATCGACCTGTAGTGCATCTTCTCATATTTCCTGACCTTACACTGACATTATGGAGGGTAGCTTAGGCCTATGCTGTTTGAGGATTGACAGCATTTATGTCTAACCTCTGTAATATAAGTATGTATGTGTTATACTCAGGCACATACGTACCCCATTGCTGAGGATGGCCGATTCGAGACTGAGCCCGAACAGAAACCTTTAAAGTTCCAATTCTTACGGATTCGGGACCACTTTCGCGTTCTCTCGTCCCTTTCTCTGTCTCGGTGAGTAGGAAAATGTTACAATGGGAGGAGGATTCCTAGCCTCCTGGCCCCCAGATGGAAAACTAGAACAGTAAAAGAGATAGACAGAAGCGGCTAAGGTTGGGTAGAGGATGCCAAACCTCACTCTGGATAGGACCAGCCCTCACCCACATATATATGTAATATATATATATATATATATATATATATATATATATATAAAACACATACAGAAAAGGGAGGACGGTGCTTCTAACCCTATATATACGGTATATATATATATATATATATAAAAAACGAAGATAAAATAACAGTGTTAAATTATGATAAAGAATTAAATCCCATTCAATTTCAGAAAGATCACTATTTGTATCTTCTTCTTTCGTTTATGAAGAGATGTTTCATAACATGGCCGTCCGAGTGTAGGAATGGTTAGAAGTGGGTTATGTATAATAAAGTGAGGGTGGTGGGGGGGGGGGAGGGGGGGGTCAGCACTCCCTGGTGACGTATGGGGTGGCCGGACGCTCCAGGCACTCCAGGGGCCGGACGTAAACACTAATACATGTAAATAAGGGAGGGAGGGGGGGCATAGCTCAACTCCCCTCTACGCCCCCCTTGAGACCCATCCACAATACGGCTCGTCTACTATTATACGATTTTATTCAGCGTAACCCCTTCTGTACCGGCGACGTCTTTTAAATCTTACTCTGGCTACTAATAGACGATTTTATTCAGTTAAAAATGGACCTCCTGCAATTGACAGAATTCAAACTATCTCACTTGACCATTTTTACTACCACAGATCCTTCTTAAACTGTACAAAAACGTATAAACGTAAGTAGAATAAAAATGAAAAAGACGTCGCTGGTACAGAAGGGGTTAAGAATAGGGCCCGCTATGAACAGGCTTCGAACTATTTCCCTTAACCCTGTTTACTACCTAAGATCCTTCTTAAACTGCACAAAATCGTCTAAATGTAGCTAGAATAAAATTAAAGAGACGTCACCCGTCCAAAAATGGTGACGTCTTTTTTCAGATGCAACCCCTTCTGTACCAGCGACGGCAGGGAGCCGTCGGTAGATAAATCACTCCCCAGTCCCAGCGACGGCAGGGAGCCGTCGGTAATGTACTTTTCTTGTAACTGCTAGTATCAGGCAGTGCCTGATACCACGACGACCGTTTGAGCACTGCTTTGGAGTTGGCAACACTTCTCGGCTTATATCCAACCCTCTGCAGGCTGGGAGAGCCAGTTTCCTTCATCTTTTGAGGTGGGAGGTTGTTCTATCCTGCCATTTTGGCCACATTACTTGGGACTGGGGGGGGTCTTTTATTACTGTACCTACGGTACAGTAGGGGTTGACACGATTTTATGAAGCTTAGGAAGGATATATGGTAGCTAATAGGATACATTTATATAGTCTTTAGCCTTTCGGTAGGTAGATGTCCTTCCTAAGCTGAATAATATTGTTTAATCATCGCCAGAGTATAAGAAAATTACGTCTCCGTATTTAAGGGGTTAATGAGGTTATATCAAATGGTTCAAAATACCTGCACTTCCTTCACTGTCCAACCCTTGCCAATTGATTACTAAGCTCTCCATTTAACTAACCATCGCAATCTTCCACAATATTATCAATTCTTAAACAATAAACAAATCAATACTTAATCTTCTCTCAATATTCATCCGACCTTCCATGGACAGATCAAATTACCACTAAGACAGCTTCCCAGAAGTTAGGTGTGCTCAACCGTCGTTGTGGATTCCTCACCCCTACACAGCTTCTTGCTCTGCATAGAGGAACGGTGCACCCATATATCGAGTATTGTTCGCATGTGTGGGTGAGGTTCCACCAATACCGCACTTCTCGAAAGATTAGAGTAAAAAGCTTTTCGCCGCATCAACTCACTTCCTTTTATTAGGTTCTCTCTCTCTCTCTCTCTCTCTCTCTCTCTCTCTCTCTCTCTCTCTCTCTCTCTCTCTCTCAAGCACTAAGACCCCCCCCCCCCCACCCAACCCCCACACCCCGGTAATATATGGCCGACAAACCTTATAATGTCCCGGCACACGTGAGTACGACCAAATGGGACCGACAAGAAATCCGACGCGGTATAAAAGAATCCCGAATGGCGGTAAATCATAAGGAACGGAGCGCTCGAGACTACAAGGCCGCCATTTTGGGGGCTAGAGGGCTCGACATACCCACACATAGAGCCCCCCTTTTCTCGCTCGCTCTCTCGCTCTCTCTCTCTCTCTCGCTCAACTCTCTCTCTCTCTCTCTCACCCACACACACACACAACATATAAAATCGCCTGGTTAATATGAACATATTATATAAAGTTAGTGATGGTTTAAAACTGACTCCCATTCTCATATTATTACCTTTCAAAGTTGTGTACGTAGAAAGCAAAACTATTTTAGTTCAGGTGTATGTTCAATGTGGTTTTCAAACACCCTGTATATTCCACGTACATATAAATATTCTAACCTACATGTGTTGCCCTGAAACCGAAAATCCTGCAAAACCGCAGAACTACGCCGAGTTTACGTCTGGGGTTACTTAAGATAGGCATTATGGGAAAGTCTAAGAAACTCTCCACGTGTATAGGCATACCCTCCTTCAGACAATCACCTGGTTCTTCGAATAGAACTTAGGTTGTATTCCTATTGTATGTCCGACCTAGTACAGTGGTTAGAGCAGGAATATGGCATGCCTGCTTGCCCAGGTTCGAAACCGCGCCAGGCCCAGATATTTTCAGGAGGCCTAAATTTCCTTAATTGTAAAGAAAATTCGTAAGGAGAATTATCTTAGCACCCATTCCCTTAACACTGCCATTGGTGGCAGATACGGAACGTGATCTGGTAGAAGTTCACCCATCAAGCGAACCCATAAACTGGACTGCTGAGGTGTTGGGGCTACGGTAAAGGGTGGAAACGTGTACTGACCGTTTACAAAAAGTAGACTGTTGTGCACTGGCCACAGCTACTCATCTCCAGAACTACCACACAAGACTGTGTTGGGCACTGGCCAGACAGTTGTTAAAGATTATGATTCTGGATGACCATGATAGGCCCCAGTGGCTTTTAGTCATCTGTAATTATTTTATGAAGTAGTGCGGCTACGGTATCTTACGACCTTAAAATTACTAAGGACAAGCCTTGTAAAAAAGGGATGTTGTGGGTTGCCCAGAACCCGAGAATCCTGATAAGCCACAGAACTACGCCGAGTTGACGTCTGGGGATACGTAAAATATTCCTTGGGGGGCAAGACATAGCCTCCACGAGCCTCCACCTGGTTCTGCGAATATAACTAAGGTTGTATTCCTATTGTACATCCGAGCTAGTATAGTGGTTAGAGCGGGAGTCAAGCATGCCTGCTGACCAGGGTTCAAAACCGCAACAGGCCCACACATTTTCGGGAGGCTTAAATTCATAACACACTTCTATATGGAATTCACAACATGATAGCCTTTCTTAATTGTTTAGTGCCTAATATTTCCAACATAAATGCGCCGAGAATACAGTGAGTTGCCATATAAACCGCCCGTGTTACACATTTAGTGGCTCCGAGTTCCCCCCCCCGCGCCCCTGACAGTGTCACTCTGGGATTATTCTAATATATGCTGGTAATAGAGAAGTGATCCCGGATCTATGAGGCCGCTGTCGAGGGGATAAGTAGGCGAGATAGGGGCGGAGTCACACCATAGTTATTCCGGGCAATTAGTTTTCGGCAATTAACCCTTTCAAGATTCGATTAACATTAAAATTAAATTCAAGACATTATTGTCACAATTGAATAATACAATGCCATAATTTAATATTGCAACATATTCACATTACGAAAATAAGGATTTGATGCTATGCAGCATATGGCCTCATATATTAATTGTTACACTAATAATATAAGGCTATTATTAGACGATTTTATTCATATTCATATTATACGATTGTATTTATATTAGGAAGGGTATATGGAAGTCAGAGGTTTAATTGGGCTTTACCTCTAGAATTCACACAGATCCTTCCTAAACTGTATAAAATCGTCTAATGATAGGCAGTATAAACTGTCAAAATGCGTCATAATCTTCAAAGAGTTACGCCATACAAGATATTATTAAAGGCCCAATTCTGCTTGCTTTGATCTAACATTCTCCCTCATGTTTAGCCCCATTAGTTTTAAAATCTTAATGCGTTCGCTCCATTAGCTTGGCGATTATAAGATCTTTCACTCCATTTCTTTGCCAATATTTAGATTTGTCATGCCACTTAGGTGTTTCTTTTTCCCCTGGCGAGCGACAGGGATCCGGTAATTTAGGAGTTTGGCCAGGATATTGTTTGTATTTTTTTTTTTTTTTTTTTTTTTTTTAATTAACTCGAAGGAAGGTGTTTGGGGTGTTTTACTAAGCTTGATAGAGGTCTAGGGAGGTAACTATAAACCACCTCTTAGCCCCTTCTGTTGCGGCAACGTCTTTTAAATATATTATAGCTATATTTAGATGACTTTGTGAAGTTTAAGAAGGATCTGTGGTAGTAAAAGGGGTTAAGTGAGACAATTAAAAGCCTGTTAATTGCTGGAGCTGTTTTTAAACTGAATAAAGTAGTCCAATAGTAGCCAGAATAAAGTTAAAAGGACGGCATCGGTACTGAAAAAGGTTACGGTGTTTATAATATTAGCCCCTCATCAACCTCTTCTGTACCGTCGACATTAATTTTGTATTATTCTGGCTACTACTAATCGATTTTATACAGTTTAAAAGGGATCCATAAAGCTACTATAAGGCTTCGAACTATCTCAATCAACCCTTTTTATTACCACAGATCCTTATTAAACTGCACAAAATCGTCTAAATATAACTATAATAAAATAGAACAGACGTCGCTGGTACAGAAGGGGTTAAGTTATATTGACAGTCATAAACCCATCTAGTATATGGATAGGAAGGTTATCACCATCAATATAACCAATAATTGTAAAAAGCTGTTTATACCCTTCAATTGTTATGGTATAGTGGTTATTGAACCGATACCGTCAAATTCAGGTCCCCAACATTTGTATTTTATGTATATATATTTATTTAGTTTCTTTTAAATTTAGAAGTCTCCTAAGAAGAGTAATGTAGTGCTAAATTAGTGGATCAACATATTTGAAAGATTATAACTAAATCGGTAAATACACAAAAACAGGTAACCAATTATATAGGTAAATACACAAAAAGGGTAACTGATTAGCCTATATAGGAAGATACACAATAAAGGTAACCAATTATATAGGCAAATACACATACAAGGTAACCAATTATATAGGCAACTACACATACAAGGTAACCAAAAATATAGGCAAATACACATACTAGGTAACCAATTATATAGGCAAATACACATACAAAGGAACCAATTAAATAGGTAATTACACAAAAGGCGACTATTTATATAGGACAAAAAAAAGTAACCCATTGAAATAACATTAAACACAAACAATGGATCCAGAAATGTGCAAAAAGGCATCTGAGCTTTTCTAATTAGACCTGTCGAACTGAGAGCTCAACATCGGGCTGCATTGATTGGTATTCAAATATCCTGAGAAGCATCAATAAAAAAACAAAAAACAAAAAAACAAGCCCAACATAATGTACATTCACGTTTGTACTGGTGTAGAAGACACAAATATACAAACATATTTTTTTGGTGATTATATTGTTTTCAAAATATATTATATTTGTTCAAGTTATATATATATATATATATATATATATATAACTTGAACAAATATAATATGAACAAATTTATATGAAAACATAATACTAAAAATATGAATCTTCGAATGTATTTGCATATTTCCTATTTCAATCTCCATAAGTATTGGGAATTCATCGAAGGAAAATCTGGGGAAAAACAATATGTGATTTGTTTTTCTCTCGGGATAGAAATAGCTTCCCATCGGTTTTTATCGCTTTATTCTGACTGTATTTATCAATATTATATATATATATATATATATATATATATATATATATATATATATATATATATGTTTTCCTCTGTAGCTTTTCCGTTTTATTCTCACAAATTTCAGTATCTGTGTTCCTTAAATTATACATATTTCTCCTACTTCTCCATTGCTTTCCAAATAATTCCTTTGTGTACATGCCATATTATATTACACACACACACACACACACACTCTCTCAATCTCTCTTTCTCCCTAGTAGGGCCCGCAAAGTCTGTGACTTCTGTGTATCTATGTAACTCTCTCTGCTCCATCTATGTCTTCTCTTCTCTTAACATCACCCCACTTACACTTTGAGTTATATGTCTGCAACCCCCTCACCCCCCAATCTCTCTCTCTCTCTCTCTCCGGATAATCTTCACCCCTTCACTCTTCTCCTCCCCCCACCCTTCCCTATATCACTCCCTACCTCCGATAATTAATCCTTTATCTTCTGCTTCCTCTCTCTTCTGTTTCTCTCTTCTATCTCTCTCTTTGCTTCCTCTCTCTTTGCTTCCTCCTTCTTCTGTCTCTCTCTCTGTTTCCACTCTCTTCTGTCTCTCTCTTTGCTTCCTCTCTGCTAAAACTAAAAGCGCATGGAATACAAAACGGTGTGTTGAAATGGATAGAAAATTGGCTCAGCGACAGAAAGCAAAGGGTAGTCATAAACGGTAAGGCATCTAAATGGATCAATGTAAGTAGCTGGGTACCCCAGGGATCGGTACTAGGACCAATTCTCTTTCTAATTTACATCAACGACATAGATGAGGGTCTCACCTGTACAATATCAAAATTTTGTGACGATACAAAAATTGCAAATAGCGTACTCTCAAAAGAACAAGTTGACGATATGCAACACAATCTAGATAAGTTGTCATGTTGGCCAAAATATAGCAAATGAGTTTCAATGCGGATAAATGTAAAGTACTACATATCGGATACCAAAATGAGAAAGCAAACTATTTGATGAATGGCATTCAGCTTAAGAATGTAAACAGAGAAACCGATCTGGGAGTAACAATATCGAGTAACCTAAAACCGAGTCAACAATGTTCAGAAGTTGTTAAGAAAGCAAACAAAATAATTGGCTTTATAGGCAGGTCATTTGAGCATAAATCCAAAGACGTTATCCTAACCCTTTACAACTTCTTAGTCCGCCCTCTTCTGGAATACTGCGTTCAATCCTGGTGCCCTTATTACCAAAAAGATATAGACAAGCTAGAACGAATTCAACGTAGAGTTACCAAAATGATACCTAGCCTAAAGAACAAACCATATGAGGAGCGTCTTAGAGAATTAAATCTATTTCCTTTAACCCAGCGCAGATTAAGAGGCGACTTAATTCAAGTGTTCAAAATCATCAAAGGCATCGACAATATGAACTTGTAGTAAGTACTTCACTATCCACCAAGCTAATTACACGCGGGGAAACGGGTGCAAAATTATTGAAAAATCTTTTAACTCACACGAAGCTAAAAATTTCTTCTTCAATCGAGTTGTCAACTTATGGAATGGGCTTCCCCGAGATGTTATAGACTGCAGCACCGTTGATTCATTTAAACTTCGCCTAGACAAATATCTCGCATCAAACCCGCGACTGACTGTGTTTGTAAATGAATAACTTTATTTTAACCTCCCCTCAGTTACTAACCCATCTGTCCCCTACTAACTTCCTAATCCTGACACGGACATTAGTTCCAGGGTAGTAGTTCCCTTTCCAATGTTCCCTTTCCCACTCTAAACCACTGTTTGGACACTTGATTTTCAGTGTTTTGGAGGACAAGCAGCCTAGAAGGGTCACTAGACCTTTTGTTACTTGATTTCCTTTGTACTCCTTTGTCTCTCTCTTTGCTTCCTCCTTCTTCTGTCTCTCTCTCTGCTTCCACTCTCTTCTATCTCTCTCTTTGCTTCCTCCTTCTTCTGTCTCTCTCTCTGCTTCCACTCTCTTCTGTCTCTCCCTTTGCTTCCACTCTCTTCTTTCTCTCTCTCTGCTTCCACTCTCTTCTGTCTCTCTCTTTGCTTCCACTCTCTTCTGTCTCTCCCTTTGCTTCCATTCTCTTCTTTCTCTCTCTTCTGTCTCTTTCTTTGCTTCCACTCTCTTCTGTCTCTCTCTTTGCTCCCTCCTTCTTCTGTCTCTCTCTCTCTGCATCCACTCTCTTCTGTCTCTTTGTTTCCACTCTCTTCTGTCTCTCTCTTTGCTTCCACTCTCTTCTGTCTCTCTCTTTGCTTCCTCCTTCTTCTGTCTCTCTCTCTCTGCATCCACTCTCTTCTGTCTCTTTGTTTCCACTCTCTTCTGTCTCTCTCTTTTCAATAAATTCAATAAATCCTTGCAGTCTGGAACTATGCCTGATCAGTGGAAGATAGCCAACGTAACACCGATATTCAAAAAAGGCAGCAAATCCCTACCCAGTAACTATCGTCCAATTAGCTTAACCTCAGTTGTATGTAAAATGCTAGAAACGGCCATAAGAGACAGACTCGTAAATCACTTAGAGGAAAATAACATACTTAAAGATACTCAACACGGCTTTCGTAAAAAACGTTCCTGTTTAACAAACCTCTTAGACTTTTTCCACGATATCCTCAACCTCTACGATGAGAGTAAAGCTGTAGATATTATATACCTTGATTTTCAAAAGGCCTTTGACAAAGTTCCCCACAAACGTTTACTGCTAAAACTAAAAGCGCATGGAATACAAGACGGTGTGTTGAAATGGATAGAAAATTGGCTCAGCGACAGAAAGCAAAGAGTAGTCATAAACGGTAAGGCATCTAAATGGACCAATGTAAGTAGCAGGGTACCCCAGGGATCGGTACTAGGACCAATTCTCTTTCTAATTTACATCAACGACATAGAGGAGGGTCTCACCTGTACAATCTCAAAATTTGCTGACGATACAAAAATTGCAAATAGCGTACTCTCAAAAGATCAAGTTGACGATATGCAACACAATCTAGATAAATTGTCACATTGGGCCCAAATTTGGCAAATGAGTTTCAATGCGGATAAATGTAAAGTACTACATATCGGATACCTAAATGAGAAAGCAAACTATTCGATGAATGGCACTCAGCTTAAGAATGTAAACAGAGAAACCGATCTGGGAGTAACAATATCGAGTAACCTAAAACCGAGTCAACAATGTTCAGAAGTTGTTAAGAAGGCAAACAAAATAATTGGCTTTATAGGCAGATCATTTGAGCATAAATCCAAAGACGTAATCCTAACCCTTTACAATTCCTTAGTCCGCCCTCTTCTGGAATACTGCGTTCAATGATGGTGCCCTTATTACCAAAAAGACATAAACAAGCTAGAACGAGTTCAACGTAGAGTTACCAAAATTATACCTAGTCTAAATAACAAACCATACGAAGAGCGTCTTAGAGAATTAAATCTATTTCCTTTAACCCAGCGCAGATTAAGAGGTGACTTAATTCAAGTGTTCAAAATCATCAAAGGCATCGACAATATGAACTGTAGTAAGTACTTCACTATCGACCAATCTAATTACACGCGGGGAAACGGTTGCAAAATTATTGGTAAATCTTTTAACTCACACGAATCTAAGAATTTCTTCTTCAATCGAGTTGTCAACTTGTGGAATGGGCTTCCCCGAGACGTTATAGACTGCAGCACCGTTGATTCATTTAAATTCCGCCTAGACAAATATCTCGCATCAAACCCGCGTCTGACTGCGTTTGTAAATGAATAACTTTATTTTATCCTCCCCTCAGTTACTAACCCATATGTCCCCTACTAATTTCCTAGTCCTGCCACGTTAGTGGCAGGGCAGTAGTTCCCTTTCCAATGTTCCCTTACCCACTCTAAACCACTGTTTGGACACTTGATCCTCAGTGTTTTGGAGGACAAGCAGCCTAGAAGGGTCACTAGACCTGTTGTTGCTTGATTTCCTTTGTACTCCTTTGTACTCCTTTGTACTCTTTGCTTCCACTCTCTTCTGTCTCTCTCTTTGCTTCCTCCTTCTTCTGTCTCTCTCTCTCTGCATACACTCTCTTCTGTCTCTTTGCTTCCACTCTCTTCTGTCTCTATCTTTGCTTCCACTCTCTTCTGTCTCTCTCTTTGCTTCCACTTTCTTCTGCCTCTCTCTTCTGTGTCTCTCTTTGCTTCCACTCTCTTCTGTCTCTCTCTTTACTTCCACTTTTTTCTGTCTTTCTGTGTTTGCTTCTACGCTACTCCATGCTTTCTCCCTTGATCCTGACAGACTAATAACACACATAACAAAGCCACTCCAACAGCTTCCTTTCTCTCCAACACCCCTTCTCCCTCTCTACACTCTTCAAAAAGTATGAAAGTAGAAAGGAGCTACAAGGTGCCGTTGTAATTGCTTATCCCTCAATATCTTCACCTGACCTATTGTCCCCTTTACCCTTTTTTGTTTTATCTATTTTTGTGTTAACACTTTGAAGATTATGACGCATTGTGATAGTTTATTCTGGCTATCATAAACGATTTTTTTCTTCAGATTAGGAAGGGTAAATGGAAGTCAGAGGGTTAATTGAAATAGTCCTTGCCCTTATAATTTCCACAGATCATTCCTAAAATGCATACAATGGTCTAATGATACCGATAACAAACTGTCAAAATGCTTCATGGTCTTCAAAGGGTTAACTATCTATACTTATTCACGTTCTACATTGCTGATAGTTCTCCAACCCTCTTCTAGTCTGTCCAATGAGTAATATGATAATGGCATACTAATTTATCAAGTATATAAATATATTATAACATTTTCAATTTCAAATTATATACCTGGCGCTCTAATATAAAAGATTCAGAAGCGGCATTCTTTTTCAAGCAGCAGTATCTTTTAAAATGGCCCTGGCATCTAGAATGAAAGAATAATTTGCTTTAATATCTAAAGTCCTACCAGTAAAATAGCTAAACACTGAAGCCCAAAATTGAAAGGCAACATTACACGGGAAATGAGTCGGCCAGTCTCGTTCCACTAAAACTTGTACTATTTCTTTCATTGTCAGAGCAACATGACGACGTTACTCCATTTGCTTCAAGACAGGCAGGTTGATTATCTCTTTGAGTACTAGCGACGTGCGTTATATTTTATTCTAGCTATATTTAGACAATATTATGCAGCTTAGGAAGGATCGGTGGTAGTTAAAAGGGTTGGTTGACATAGTTTGAAGCCATATTATTGCTAAAGGTCCTTCCTAAGCTAAATATAATCGTTTAATAGTTACTAGAATATGATGAAAAAGACGTCCCCGGTACTGAATGGGTTATTCTAAAACCTTCCATAACTGTCTCCCTTTACACATTTCTTTTTAAAATTTTGTCTTTTCGAGATTTTGTTCTCCCGATTTCATAGGTTTATTTATTTAAGTTTAATGTTATTATATATATATATACTCCCATCGGGCTCGAACCACCGACAGTCAGGATGGCTGGGAATATAAAAACCTTTAGTAGCTCACGTGTATTTGTGAGATATATATAGATATACAGTACTTGATATATATTTGTGAGATATATATAGATATACAGTACTTGATACATGTTTGTGAGATATATATAGTTATACAGTACTTGATATATCTTTCTATCTATATATACTCAGGCACATACCCCATGTATTATTTATTATTATAATGCTTTTTTATTTTTTATTTATTTTTTAGCTGGGGGTGGCTGATTCGAGACAGAGCCCGAACAGGAAAAAAAATAATATTAATAGTATAATTATATATATATATACAGTATATACAGATATATATATATATATATATATATATATATATATATATATATATATATATATATATATATATATATATATATTTTTTCTTTAATACATACGAGGTTGAAAGAAATGGCAATTTCTGCGTTGGAAATTTTATTATTCAAAGTTTCCAGGTCTCTGATGAGTTTTCGCTGGGTGGCAGGAAGTAGATGAAGGAGATGAGCAAAATTCATGGTGGTACAGGGTTACATTAAAGTACATGAAGATACAGGATATACGACGCGTTTCACTGGACAACCAGCATTATCAAGTAAGGAAGGAATGATATAAAAGGTAAACAGGAAGGGTATATATAGAGGGTGGAGGATCAGAGGAGGCGGAAAACAGGGGGCAAAAGTCTGCGATTGGTGGAAGGCTAAACTAGGAGAGAGAAAGGGGGTAACCGCTTCACGCATGCGCACTGGATGCGGGATGGTGGTCGATAGGAGGGGTCGAAGCTGATTGGCTGCGTGTCGAGGGGCGTGGCCTAAGTTGTGTGGCGCCTGCAGAAGACGAAGCTGAAGGAGGTAGCGCGGGGGGCTGCGTCAAGGGCACCGGGGGCGAGGAGGAGTGTTAGGTCCTGTAGGGTAGTGCCTTTTGGCAGAAGGAAGGATCTGAAGGTCCAGAATTTGGTTGTTGATGTTGGGATGTAAGGCTTGGATATATAAAGCTTCGAGTATAGGTAATCTCCTTGGGTCACTTTCTTTATCGAGTTATGGTGGTGTGTTTCTCTAACTCGTTGCGTGTGAGGTGAGGGTGGTTAGGGGTGAGATAGTGGTCTTTGATGGCTCCAGCCTGAAGGTGAAGAGTTAACCGACGTGAAAGACGAGTCTGCGTCATACCAATATAGGAACTCTTCACCTTCAGGCTGGAGCCATCAAAGACCACTATCTCACCCCTAACCACCCTCACCTCACACGCAACGAGTTAGAGAAACACACCACCATGCTCGATAAAGAAAGTGACCCAAGGAGATTACCTATACTCGAAGCTTTATATATCCAAGCCTTACATCCCAACATCAACAACCAAACTCTGGACCTTCAGATCCTTCCTTCTGCCAAAAGGCACTACCCTACAGGACCTAACACCCCTCCTCGCCCCCCGGTGCCCTTGACGCAGCCCCCCGCGCTACCTCCTTCAGCTTCGTCTTCTGCAGGCGCCACACAACTTAGGCCACGCCCCTCGACACGCAGCCAATCAGCTTCGACCCCACCTATCGACCACCATTCCGCATCCAGTGCGCATGCGTGAAGCGGTTACCCCCTTTCTCTCTCCTAGTTTAGCCTTCCACCAATCGCAGACTTTTGCCCCCTGTTTTCCGCATCCTCTGATCCTCCACCCTCTATATATACCCTTCCTGTTTACCTTTTATATCATTCCTTCCTTACTTGATAATGCTGGTTGTCCAGTGAAACGCGTCGTATATCCTGTATCTTCATGTACTTTAATGTAACCCTGTACCACCATGAATTTTGCTCATCTCCTTCATCTACTTCCTGCCACCCAGCGAAAACTCATCAGAGACCTGGAAACTTTGAATAATAAAATTTCCAACGCAGAAATTGCCATTTCTTTCAACCTCGTATGTATTAAAAACAATTATTACCTGGCTTTACCAATATATATATATATATATATATATATATACATATATATATATATATATATAATATATATATCTATATATATATTC